>JAVTVY010011346.1:0-56488 GCA_036873755.1 Hanleya hanleyi
GTGTCAAAATCTAAATTTGATTTCGCTCATCGGATTCTTATCCAATTTGGTATGCAGATTTGGTGATGACAAAAAAAATGTTTCTGGCAATAATTTGACAACTGCTCATCGGATTTTTCTCAAATTGGTATTCATATGCCATAAGATGTCACTTGGGATTGTGTTTCGCACACTTGTGCCTACAAATCTAAATTTGGTTTCCGGGCAATAAATTGAAGACCCCTCTTCAGATTCTTCCCAAAGTTCGTATGCTGATCCATGTAACATGTCATGAGATGATGCTTGGGATTGCGTTTCGCCCACTTGCACCTACAGGTGGCGATACCTGGTGGCAAATTTAAAATTTGGTTTCCGGGCAATAGGTTGAGGATGCCTTCAGCTTCTCGTCAAATTTCGTTTGCAGATAATACCTTGAGATGTCACTTGGAATTGCTTCTCCGTTACATAATTTCCATGCTTCACTGCATGGAAACTATATTACAGAATCAATCAACATTCAGTCAACCGTTCTGAGTTGATCTTAAAACTTGGGAAGGCAGAAAGACCCTTCCGCATCCAACGCCTGTGAAGCGAGCATTTGCCTCTCTCATGTATATCCCTGAGACCAACAATGCTAAAAAATGTTGCTGCCATTTCGGCGGGGGACCTAGCATCCTCTGGCTGCTTGTTACCTGTAAAGGGCAGGATTCTGCTCGTGGACTCTTAGTCCCGAGGCCTGCCTTTTGTACATGTCACTCGACAGGTATATGTAGGTTCATTGTTTTGGTGGGAAATTAAAGTCGTACGGCGTAGGGCATAACAGGTTAGTATTCTTGCATTCACCAGGTTACCTCATTTTGAGGCATTTACTCCATCAGATTCCACGAAACTCATCCATTACAATCAGATGACTTTTTTGAGCTGAGCTGTCATAACAGCTCCCGATTTAGCCTATCTCATTCAGCTAAAGCCGGTGCTAAGGTTCGTATGGATACTTCATAGTCTCCATATGAACAGCTGCGATAAAAGCTCGGCTGAGATACTAAGGCTACGTCCGAGAATCCACCGTATTCTCGGGTCTTAATGTTAGGTAGCGAGGGAAGTTTTCCTGTGGTCATTTGTTTGCTTTTAATCGCCAGACGTTGTCAGTTTTCCCCACCACTTATATATCGTTCCAATTTATTACCTGTCTATGACAGGATTCTGGTGGTGGACTGTTAGTCCCCGAGGCCTGCCCTCTGTACATGTCACTCGAAAAATATATGTAGGTTTGTTGTTTTGGTGGGAAATTTAAGCCATACGGCGTTGGGCATTACAGGTTACTTTCTTTAGGTATTCTTCCTTTTACCAGGTTACCTCATGTTCAGGCGTTTTCTCCATCAGACCTCCATCATGCTCATCCATTAACATCAGATGAGTTCTTTGAGCTGATCTGTCATCACAGCTCCCGAGCTAGCGTATGTAATTCCGCGTAAGCTGGGTGGATACTCCATAGTCTCCACATGAACAGCTGCAATGAAAGTACGGTTGAATTACTGAGGCTACGTCCCTGTTCTTGGGTCTGAATATTAGGTGCCGAGGGATACTTTCCTGTGGGGTCATATGGTTGCTTTTTAGTCGCCAGACGTCAATGTTTCTCGCCTCTTGCATATCGTTCCTATGTGTTACAGAGCAGCAATGTGGGCATAGAGTACACCGGTGTAGTTAACCCTACCTGGCCGGGGTTGGGGGAGAGGGGGGGTTTCTGAACGACAAAAAATGGAAAGCTGAAACTCCGTGACTTTATAGTTTATCATATTTTGAGCCTCAAAAGGTCATTTGCGAAAATGATGATTCCTTTATGGCGTTAAAATTTTACAAATATCGAGTTGGTCGACCCCCTGATTTTTTTCGCCATTTTAAATTGTCAATTGGACGGAAAACACTTTAACACGCATAAAAAGAAAGTCGTTTCGTACGTTTTCTCTGGGTTCTGGGTAGAATTTGACACATTTTATATAGTTTTTCAGAAAAGTTGAAGAAGGTTTATGGATGATTGCACGTCTTCCCTTTTCAATTTCAATAGTTCAGATTCCGAGGACAAGACCTTGAACCAGATTTTAGAGGACGTTGACGGCAAAGTACACTTCGTGGACGACTCCATGAATGCCCCAAACCATCTCTCACCGAAGACCATCCAGAGAGTGACATCTACCGGCGACATTTGTCCATTATCCGAAGATTTTCCCACCGCCATCGCCCTATTCAAGACATCTACAATTTCCGGCTAATCGACCTCGTCTGTCTACGCGTCTTCGTGGAAGCCATATCCAATGATCATACTATGGCCTTCAAATTAAATCTCGATATAGGGTACATCTAAAACCATAGAGGACGGGTCAACCGCGCTATTTCTATTCCAGTGCCAATAAACACGTGAACGACCATCCTTCAAAACGGCAGTCCCTGTCGGCTATACTTCGATGAGATATACCCGCAGATGAGATATAGTTTCCCAGCGCACTTCCGAAACTGCCCTTTCTCTACTACTCCACGACTGCGTATGATAACATCCATGCCAATTTTAGTGTACTGCACGAGTGCTTGCACGGCCCATGGAGGGCAAGGATGCAGCACCTCTACCCCAAACCTCCTCTAATGCCCTTTCTGTACTACTCCACGGCAGCGCATGCGCAGAATTGCATCATTTCCTATAGAAACGAACCCACTGGGACTCTCCTCCACAAGCGCTTCAAAATGACACCCGACACGACCATTTGGACCAGGGATGGTCGACCACTATCCCAAAACTGTCACACCCAATGCTCTTTTTCTACTACTCCACATCTGCACATAGCACTCCCACTAAAAACTACCCCAGCCTGACTCACCCGCACAAGAGCTTCAACATGACACACCACATGACCCATTCGGTCTAAGGATGATCAATCTCGACCGCAAATCCGCCACCTAAAATGATCTCTTTCCACAATTGCCTGACTGCGCATGAGCAGATCGACGGAATTTCCACTGCACGACAGTCCAGTCGGACACTCCTCCACGAGCAACAGTTCAACATAACACCCCACACGACCCATACGGACCATGGACGGTCCATCTCTACCCCAAAACGTCCATTCAAATACTCTCTATCTACTACTGCCCGAATGCGCATGAGCAGGTTGACGATATTTCCACTGCATACCAGTACAGGTCGGACTCTCCACCATGAGCGCTTGAATATGACAACCCACACGACCCATTCGGACCAGGGATGGTCCATCTCTACTCAAAAACGTCCATTCAAATACCCTTTTCCACTCTTCTCTGACTGTGCATGTGCAGATTGACGGCATTTCCACTGCACTGGAGACGACCATTCGGACTCTAACCGACGAGGGCTTCACTATGGCTCCCCGCACGACCCATTCGGACCACGGATGGTCCAAAACGTGCATTCAAGTGCCTTTTTTTCTACTGCTGCTCGAAAGCCCATGCGCGGATTGACGGCATTTCCACTACAACCAGTCCAGTGGTACTCTCCCCCACGAGTTCTTCAACAGGACACCTCACTCAATCCATTTGGACCATGGCTAATCCATCTCTACCCCAAAACGTCCATTCAAACGCTCTTTTTCTCGCGCGGGTGGTTGGGTGGACATAGGTTCCTGTTGCTTCAATGCATTTTGCTGAGAAGCAACAGGGAACTTGATAATGTGTCTATCACTGTAAATATCACTTGTCTTTATTGCACCATGTAAGCGTCCTGTCTGTGTCTTGTGTGCTGTCTTCAATGTTTTATAGGGTGGATGGAGGGTGTCTGAAGTAGCTTTGAAGTAGCAGGAACGCAACTTAGCTGGGTGTTGCTTAGTTGGTTCGTCGCGATATAGCTGAAATATTGTTGAAAGTTCCGTTAAATTCTATTCACTCACTCAGTCACTCTTTTTCTCACTATTCCCTGACTGCACATGTACAGATTTACAAATTACACCAGTCCTGTCGGGCTCTCCCCCGCGAGTGTTTCAATATGGCACCCCAGAAGGCCCACTCGGATAAAGGATGCTTCATCTCTACCCACAAAACGTCCATTCAAATGCCCCTTGACGACATTTCCACTGCACGCCAGAGTAGTCGGGCACTTCCTTCAATATGATACCCAACACGACCCATTTGGACCACGGATGGGTCCACCTAGACTCCAAAACGCCCACCCCATATTGTCTGTGCATCTCGAATGCGCATTCAGAACATTACAGCGTACTCTATCGTACTCTACAGCGTGAGACAGAAAAAATAAGGTGCCACACTCCATATGGTACACCATAAGAAAAATGTCCATGCGTGGGTTCCCCAATGGGCCTATTGGGCTGGACATTGGACTGAAGTATACGACGCGAACCGGCCCTCCAGTACATGAGGTATATCATGGTATATTCAATCTTGTCTATTATGTAGGGACTTGTCGTCACGATAACAGCACATTCCAGCCTTTGATGCGCGCACTGCTAATTCGTATTTCACCAGTGGCATGGGGATTCCCTTTTTTCCCCTCTCTCTCTATCTCTCTCTCTCTCTCTCTCTCTATGCTATGTATTATTATACATGGGAATCTCCCTTCCCTCGCTGCATAACCTTGACGTGCCTTGGGAAAGATTGGATTGATCTCTAAGGCCAAAGGTCAATTTTCCTCCAGATATTACCGGACATTCCCGAATATTCACGGACATTCCCAGTGATTAGCAACTGAAGCACTGGTAGATTAAAATTGACGTGACTGGAAATTCACATTGAAGTGACGGGAGACTCCTTTCTGTCCGCGGAGGCTTATCCCCCGGTACTTGAAGTGATCGCTATCACTGCTGGGAATGACCGCCTTACCACACAGAAATACACCCCGGTATTCACTTCCTGTCATGTGACCTTGGCTAGAAATATAACGGCCGGCTCAGAGAGGTCAATGCTCAACGAAATCTTCTTTTACTACTACTCTGGCGTAACTAACCTTATACGACAGTGTCTGTGAATCATTATTTGCTTGCCCGTACGAGTTGAGGATATACAGCAAAGCAACATTAATCTGTCACCATTGTGTCAGGACCGTGCGAAATGTCACTCATGTTCATTTCGAATTTACTACGAAAAATATATGATATATGACATCGATCTGCAGTTACATAAGCTCTTGAAAAATATGTTAATGGCCACCATATATTAAATATTTTTAATGTCAATGTAAATTTTTCGGACGTATTTATCACGTCCATTCTATTAAGTGGTATATTTTATGACTCATTTTAACGACAGTCTTATGTTACTCACCTCATAAATAGAAACGGATTTCACAGGCTCAAACTCGTTCAGGCGGCCGGGGTGGTAATATTATGTGATTCGAAGGACGCGTTGCATACCGATGGGATGTGCTTGAAGTGTCAAAATGAAATATTAATATGGCTGAAAATTTTCAAGTAGCATAAGTTACATTATTTTGTATATTCAGAAAAATTATCAGGCACAAGATCCTAGGATTCTCAAATATCATAGTCTGGATATGTACAAATTCGGCGTTTCAAATGTGAAAACATCACTTCATTCTCGATACATAAAAGAAGATAGCCCAGAAGTAGAGTAGGTTGCCCACAAATTATTCATTTCAGCACGTAGGTTTTGGTTTGCATTTGGCTTCAAATTAAGAGATGATTTTTTTTTTAATTATTAGTTACCGGTACCCGGTGAAGTAGAGAAAAATGCGCGGTGGTCGATCACATTTGTGATTTGAGATGTTTTTTATGAAGCCCGTCGTATATCTACTAGTATTCGGGTTCCAGTATCTGAGGCTAATAATTTGTACATTGCTATAATTTCATTGTCCGGTGTATGGTTTTTTCTTGGAACCGTCTATGATTTTGTCCAGGGTAGTGCGGAATGTCAGTAAGTCTAGTCTGAACATAATCAGAATTTAATTGTCATCCCTATTCGGAGGTATTTTCCTCTCTATGTTTGGTTATTTATTTCTTCAACTTCCCAACAGCGTAACTGATTAGAAAAGACTTCATTCGGCACAGACATGGTTGATAATTTTTTATATCAATTGCCTATCACTACAATGGCACTACAAACATTTAGTGAATAAATGAGACTTGCCTACACTACAAATATATATATAGTTACGCAGGTTTGTCATAAATGTTCAGATTCTCATATCCCTTTACAGATAAATGATAAATAATACACCTATTATTTATTTTCTTTTTCTTTCTCAACACTTGATGATTATGTAACGGCAGTAGTAGTGTGGCACGATCACTTCTGGTGGGGGAGTCTGCACGTCCGCCCCGTGATTTCCTGGCCAGCGTGCATTGCGCTATTCGGGATCGCAGATGCATGAAAATATCGGCATTGGGAAAACAACCAATCTCACAATCTCGATCGGGCTCAGGTCAATCTTCGGTAACGTGACCGTGCGCATGCGCACTCGGCAGGAAGGCCTGTTGTGTGAGTTTTCGGGTATATCATGGCCATACGTGGTCCAAATATGTCATGGTTGGTGTCTATATTGAAACTATATTTATGTCGAGTGAGACCAAATGAATGATGTTGATCTGTTACGTCATTCTGCGCGAACCATACCTGATCCAAAAGCGGCGTGCCTAGTATCCTATTGAAAATCGTGATGGGTATAGTGAGACTGGGGTGGTGATTTTCAACCGTGATGTGCGCATACGAACTCTGGGACCAGTATAGAAAGCACATTGAGATATGATTCGGTGTAGGATGTGTGTCGCCAATATGGGTAGGGATCGAGGAACCTCAATTCTGAGTGGGCCTGTGTCTGAGCTGGGGGCCGTTTCTCGAACTGTGCGTAAGCCTAAGTCCGTATATAAGTCATACTTAGTGCTAGCTAAGATTCATAGCGTCTCCCTTCCCTCACCGCTATGCCGACGACAAATACACTTCCCTGTTGGTAACTCGAACATCTCCATCGCGCACTTATTATTACCTTTGCGCCCTATTGGATCTTCATTAACTTGAGAAAATGAGCCACCATGAATAAAAATACCATAATCGATGTTGTGATCATCATCCCCTGTATACACGGGGTCTATTATGACGGAAATACCCATCTTCTTGACCCTCGATTTCAGGTGATTTTGAGGCTCCATAGGGATAATTTTAACGTCTGTAATTAATATATGACCGACGAAGGGCCATTTAGTCTGCCATTTCTGTATTGTTATTCCTGGCGGCCCATTTTCTCAAGTTAATGAAGGTTCAATAAGGCGCAAAGGTAATAATAGGTAATGTATGGTCCCTGTGTGACGTCATACCCAACAAATAGTAATAGTATCTTGTAAATATTTGATGCAGCAATCAATGCTGAATAATATGTGACCAATATTATAAAGATTGGATAATAATTAGGGAAGATAAGTCTATTCTTGTAACCCTACCACTATTGTCACACAAAATTGTAGTTTTTAACACAGGGGGTAAATTCAAACTGATTAAAGGGGTAGCGAGTCCCAGTTTATCGACTGTTAACAAGTTGTTTCTTATTTGACATGTCCTAAGGTACATCAAAAACATAGTTTCGCTCTGTGGTGGGGTGGGGGGGGGGGGTGCAAGGTGACCCCTAGTAGCCCACGGACTAGAACGTGGTCCGTTATTCTCACCCATTGTCTTTGTAAAGTTCTCCATAATACACAGATTGCGTTCAAATAGATTAAAATCTTTCATGATAGATAGCTTGCTGATTGTCGGCGTATGGAATATATGATTTGCCTGTCTGCATGTACCCGATTTAGGCGCTTAACTTTAGTATTTTTATTGTTCAGATGTTCCGCGGAGCGTTTGTATTCCGAGTGACGAAATATTTTTGAGCGAATCTTGGTTTTGTTGTACAATCGCCGGTCCAGCATGATTAGCCAATGACTGGGATGGAATAGACTTTGTCAAATACTAGGTATGTGTACCGTTGTGGTAACGATTGTTGCGATTGCCGCAGTTTGAATGTGAGTAGTAGGTAAAGTTGATTTAACACCTCATTGACCTCAGAAATTTGCATAATTGAGGAGGAAACGAGGAGGTGACAGCCAATCAGAAGCGAGTAAAATTTGACCTCAGAAATTTGCATATGACGTCACTGGCTCGGCGTTCTGTGGATGTGTGTGTACAAAATGGCGGCGTGTGTATTCAAAATGGCGGCGTGTGTGTTCAAAATGGCGGCGCAAGGGAGCAAACGAGGCGGTGGGGAGGTCACGGGGAGAAAAAACCCTCACATTACCCTCAAAAAAACCTCTAAGCCATATAATAATAATAAACATAATCTATAGGTGTTGTACCATGTTAATAGGATCAGTCTAGCATCTGTACCACCCTAGGGTCGAGCGTTTATTGTCCCGTGTATCTCCGCAGAAAATCAACAAACAAAATGGCGGCTCCAGGATGGTGTGGGGACGCCCTTTCCACATCACGGCGTCGATCATAGCGCCATCTGCACACACTGACGCAAGGGAGACAACTCGTGTGGCCCAAGGGTATGGAAATAGCCGTTTTGGAGCTAGGGGAGTTACTACTGGTCCAGTGGGGTCATATGAGGTATCAAAGTGAAGCTTATGTGAAGGGGCATCTGATGGGCTGGACGTGGGGTTGACATAGCGTCATTCTGCGCATGCGCGGTGGCCCAAGGGTATGGAAATAGACGTTTTGGAGCTAGCGAAGCCACTAATGGTCCGATGGGGTCGAGTGAGGTATCAAAGTGAAGCTTATGTGAAGGGGCATCTTACTGGACTAGCGGCTCGGGCGTTGTCACCATTCTGCGCATGCGCGGTGGCCCAAGGATATGAAAATAGCCGTGTTGAAGCTAGGGGAGCTACTAATGGTCCAATGGAGTTGCATGAGGTATCAAAGTGAAGCTTATGTGAAGGGGCATCTGATGGGCTGGGTGTGGGGTTGACATAGCGTCATTCTGCGCATGCGCGGTGGCCCAAGGGTATGGAAATAGACGTGTTGGGAGCTAGGGGAGCTACTCATGGTCCGATAGGGTCGAGTGAGGTATCCAAGTGAAGCTTATGTGAAGGGGCATCTGACTGGACTAGCGGCTCGGGCGTTGTCACCATTCTGCGCATGCGCATAGACGTTTTGGGATGTAGGGAGTCCCTAATGATCCAATGGGGTCGAGTGAGGTATCAAAGTGAAGCTTATGTGAAGGGGCATCTAATGGGCTGGGTGTGCGGTAGGAATATCATTCTGCGCATGATGGGGTTGAACTAGCGGCATTCTGCGCATGCGCAGTCTGGCCGTAGTATAGAAATAGACGTGTTGGGGTGTAGGTGGGCCCCTAGTGAGTCGATGGGATCGATTGAGGTATCCATGTGAAGCCTAGGTGAGGGAGTTACACTAGGGTGTCGTTTGCATTCTGCTGCGCAGGTCACGTGGGGGGTTGTGACGTCATTTCCGGGTTTTTCACTAAAAAACTACCCCCAAACATAGAAGAGTTCCAATGTTTCCCCTTAGCCGTCCGTATGTTCAACCTCCGGGTTTTGTTTTTCCCGGTGCGGCCCGCCCCGGCCCCCCAGCGCGAGCGCGCGCGCGGGTTCTCCGGAAGTGCGCGTCATCACCGGCAGTGCGCGCGCGCGCGGGTCAAAAGGTCAAAGGGTCACATCCAGGTCAAACGGTCCAATGTCCAATGAGACAATGTTGCGGCATCGCTATAGTCAGAGCTTGAACCCCCAAAAAGGGGATTCTAGATGAACCTGGGAAAGATGGGCAGTTCCATTTGGACCAATCAGCGGTCGAGAAAAAGAGCCAATCAGCGATCGAGAAAAAGAACCAATCAGCGGTCGAACAATCAGCCAATCGAATTGGGGTATTCACGGTGTGCTTTCGCTGACGTCCGCGCCTACATCTGGGTTCTTGTACACCCGGGTAATGTTTACTGGACATGGATGGGTTAGCTTTGGCTCCATTCTAGGCCACTGATTGGCTAATACGGTGTTCAAAACCGTTTCATGCATTATGTTCATAGAACTTATAGTAATAATCTATACGTGTTGGACGAGTCTCTTCACTCACCGTATACACGCACTTTAATGAAATGCCCGCCCCAAACCTAGACGAAAAACACGTACTTGGTCTGTGGGCTGATTTCATTGGCTCTCTATTTTTACTATAGTGCTCTTGCATTCTAACCTTGATGGGTTACCTAGAACTTATAGTCATAAACATAATCTATACGTGTTGGACGAGTCTTCTCTCACCGTATACACGCACCTCAATGAAATGCCCGCTCCAAACCTAGACCAAAACACGTACTTGGTCTGTGGGCTGATTTCATTGGCTCTCTATTTTACTATATTGCTCTTGCATTCTAACCTTGATGGGTTACATTTTGGCCCCACCCTACACCACTGATTTCAGTTTGACTGAATCTCCACATTGGGCATTGATGCATTATGAATAAAACACACAAGACAGGGTTTTTTGGTGAGATCTCATTTTTTTTATTCAATGAACAACAACAACGTGAGAACAACCACGTGAAAACTGAAGCCCAGAACAAGGGGCTTGTACATTGAAAGAACTGAAGCCCAGAACAAGGGGCTTGCACATTGAAGCCCAGAACAAGGGGCTTGTAAACTTAAGCCCAGAACAGCGGGCGTGTAATTAAAAGAACTTAAGCCCAGAACGGGGCTTGTACATTGAAATGATGGGCGGCCCAGTCATAGACGAGTACATCGCGGTCCTCGGCCTTGGGGTACTCGTCAAACATCTGTACGATGGTAGATAAGGGTCTTCCCCGGCATCGATGGTACAGGTAAAACAAGCAATATTGTCCGCACACGCCACTGGTCAGGCTTTGCAACGTTTGACTGTTCCAACACCACGTCTCTGTGCCTTGATCCATGAAGTCTGTTAAATCGGGATGGAGGGGTGGCAGGCCGTACGGGTCAAAGTATTCGCCCTGTTGTTCTGTCAAGTACACGGCCACCCAATGTTCACCGGGCCGATCCATCGGGTCCGTGTTGAGAACGTAAGCAGCAGGATACACACGGTCTAATGGGAACACATCTCGGGCGAACACCCCTTGAAAGACCATACGTGTCCTGGGTCATTCTCCAGCACGGTGGTTATCTGGTCTGTATCCATGTTAGGTGGAGAAGTCACACAGCACGTTGCGCGCCTTGTCCACTTGAATGATGTTGTCAAACTCGGCGTAGCAGATCACATTGACGGTGGTCGCCAGGGCTCGTGCAAAGTGGATTTCCAACCGTAAGTTGCCTTGCTTGGCCAGGGCCAGCTGATGGTCGTTCTCTAAGGTGGGGGTCAGATCGAAACAGAACAACGTGTATCCGTTCGCGTAGTCCTCCCGACTGATCATATTCCCTTCGTCCTGGTTGATTTGACCGGTGGCTGTAAACAGGCTCTGATAGGCTCGAATGAAATTCCTCCGCCCAAAGTTCGGTGTTAAGGCCGTGGCTGGCACCTGTTGTCCATCCACATGCAGGGCCACAAAATTGATGCCGAAATGTTGAAAGTCAAACGGATTCTCTGGGTAGGCCCCGCTGAAACTGGTATTTTCCACACAGGCCAGGATCAATCGCTTGGGTAGTCCCCCAGGAACAGGTTTTCTTTGTTGGCGCCCATATTTCCAGCAGGCACAGAGAACACTTTGGTTTGTACACGTCGGATAGGGTACTGGGCTGGTTTTGTTTCCAAGGCTTTCATGTGTCCCAATTGAACGGCTGGATTCGGTTTCACTTTTCGGACATACGGGACTGCGTCTTGGATGACAATCTTATAGTCCACTGCATGCCCCTCTACGTTAGTGGTCATCAAGGCGAAGGTCGGAGGCGCCCGTATCAGTCGGATTTTGATGGGGATCTTGTTCAAGAGGTACCGGTCTTGCATGAACATGTCTGCGTGCAGTCGACCCATCATATCCACCGAGGCACTGTTCGCAGTGAAAGCCTTCCGTTTGTTATATCCCCCATTGTCCACCGTGTCCATGTGCTCGGGCGTGTCCTTGTGGAATAAAGCGGTTGTCAGCTGAGATTTTTTAGCCTCTCGGCCATACGACAACAGTGTCTCGATGTAGGCTCGATAGGGGTACGTTTTGGTGGAGTCACTGATGAGTTTGTCGCTGAGAAAAATATCCACCTGCTGAAACATCGAGTGCAGCCAGAGATTCGTCGGGCCCACCGTTGCTTGGTCAACGATTCTGGTGCCAGCTCCATTGACCACCTTGGCTTTCACATGCAAGTATGTATGGGCTAAATCCACATAGGCCGTATCCGCATTACTGATGGTGAACTCGATGGGCCCGGTTTCGTTGATGCTGGAGAGCGGGAGATGCTCCACCCATAATCCTTGTCGACACTGGTCTGTGTGGGCGGCACGGACCACAAATCAAATTCACTGTTGGTAGAGGGGCAGGACTCGGCGTGGATGAAGGACATGTTTTAAGAAAAGATATCCTTTGTCTTCTTCGATGTGCGTCGTCGCTGGGTCGGTCGTCGACTGGTGCATGGTCTCGGTGGGGCAGCACTTTTATTCCCTACGGTGCGTTGTGCTTTGGCCACCAAGACGCCTCCCGCTTCTTTGGCCCGCCGTTTCAAGGATTCTTTGGGTGCCGTACCCCCCAAGACATCACCGGCCACTTGCAGTCCACTGCGTACCGCTTGTTTGCCGATTGCTTTCACCTCACGCGTCACCAAGGGCAGGAACGTTTTCACAATGCTGCCGAGTATGTTCCCCAGTCCATGTCCTCGTTGCATGCGTGCACCGCTAAAGACCGGAAAGCCACCCCCGGCCCGTTGGGCATAATAGTCGGCATAGCTGCGTGCATCGCACTCGTAAGGTACTTTCATTATGCAAAGTGGGGAGCACGTGCTTGTCGAAAATGAAGTGTCAGCACCACCTTTCCTCGTTCGAATGCCACCGGTCGTCCCGTGTCATCTCTTATATCCACCGTGATCGTGTTGATGTCAGTTTGTCGTACGGGCAAGTAGAGCATGTGGGTGAAACTGTGGGTGACTTGACCTCCATACGTCTTTTTTATGGGGACCACCCGTAACAGAGGTGTGTTGATATCGCCCACGATGTGGTTGTCCACCACGTCCGAGTAGACGTAGAGTCCGTACATACCCGACTTCATATTCATCGGCATCTCGCCATGGTGTTCGGTGGGACCAGCGAACGTCTTTAGATCGAAACCCAGCATTTGCTGTAGGAAAGGACTCAGTACGACACTCGCCTTGCCGGTGACGATAAGCTCTGCGTTGTAATCGAAGTCCACGTGATTCTTGAAGGGATAGGCTTTGATGGGTTTTGAAGTATTCGTCACCCCCCGTAGCGCCTTATAATGCAACAGTCTTGACAGCCCACCCATGAACTCTTTGGGGGTATCGTATTGGCCTTCGGGCAGGGTGAGTCGGGTGTTTTTGCCTTCGTAGGTCACCTCGTACCACACTTCATTGGCTCGCACGTTGTACCACGAGTAAGGGTATTGGATATCCACGAGGCACATTCCCACCGGCCAGGTAAATGTAACGGTTGCGGTAACTGGGTGACGTACTTGGCCACGGTGTTGTCAGGAAACACATCCAGCGAACTGTTACTGGGTAGGGTCAGGTAAAACATGGCGACTGAGCTGTCCTGCTGCTGCTGTTGGTTTTAATAGGTGTTCCAGGCCTTGGGCGGTTGCGTCCGGCGTCGTGTTCGTCGCGTTGACTTGCTACGTGTCGCGGCTCTGGAGATGTGGGGTGTCCTGATCGAGGGTGGTTTTTTAAAGGTCTGAAAAGAAGGTGCCCGTTGTGGTGGTGCTGGTGGAGTTTTGGGGGGTGACTCCGGTTCCCAGTCGGCTTCCCAAGAAGGTTGTGGTGAGAGTCGTGGTGCACGAGTCGGTGAGTCACGCTGCATAAAGGCCCAGCGGTGGGGCTTCCCCACCAATTCCTGTGGTACATGCATGTCTTTCAAGCCTTGAGCGAAGACCTCCCATCCTCGATTATCCGTGTGCGATCTGCGTTGACGCATCAGATCATTCAATAAATCCGTCATGTGGGTCCCCGGGACCACCTGATTCTGTACCAGGAGTTCGCCTTTATCATTCCAAGTCATGTTAGGATTCTGTTTCATCCGTTGTAATACCAGGCCAGCTTGTTTCTTGAACGATGCAGGTACACTCTTCCACCCACTGTGGGGCTGTGGGGGCTACCCCTGGTAATGGCGGCTGTTGGAACGGTGCTGAGGTCGGCGGTCTGTCACGTGGTGGTGGTGGTGGTGGTGGTGGTGCTGTTGCTGGGGTAGAGCGAGTTTTGTATTGGTCCATGAACGTCATGTACCGTTGAAGCGTCTCATTGTACCGTTGTACTTTCTCACTGTCGCTTAACCCCGGTCTCTGTAAGATCTGTTGCATCTCTCCATCGAGGGTGTTTATGGTCTTCACCGTAGGTGGGACAGGGTAGGGTGATTGGAGGTTTTGCAGGAACCGTGGTCCGACGAGGACCATTTTTTTCGTGTGGTTCATTGTCGGCCGAAGAGTCCACCCAATACTGGACCCAACACGGAAGCGGCCAACGGTGCTAAGATGGCCCCGAGAAAGCCGCCTTTCTGTAACACCTTTTTCTTTTGTGTTTGAGGGACCCGCTTGTGGACTAGGGTTCGGAGACCTGTCTTATGCTTGGCCAACTTGGTCTTCTGAGCCGGAGTCAGTGGTACGTTGCCTTTTAACAGGTTGTACCCGATCTCGCACAGACAGCGTACAAGGTCAGGGTCCGCACCACGTACAATGGTTCGGACTAACTCGGGTGGAGCCGTCTTCAATACACGGAGCGTGGGAGCGTGCTTCCGTACTCGCGCAGACATCCTGTACAACTAATGCCAGAACCTAGAACGCTGCTCTTTTTATCTACCTCAGAGACAAAGTCAACCCTGCTGTGGTATTCATTCTTTTTATTATTCCCCATCATCAAACACACAGACCTCAGCTGGGGGAGCCACTGTGGGTGTGTTTACATTATTTTTGCATGTACACATGGTGGGCCTCTCCGGGAAAGATGCCGGTCCGTAGTCGAAGGTGGTCGGGGGTGGCTTGCTTGAGGTCGAAGAGCATATACCCGTGCTGAGGGGTTGTGGCATCTTTGAAGGCTTCCAACGCAAGCGGTGTGCGGCCGGAATACATCTGTCTGGCCAGGTGCAGCAGTTGAGTGGTATCTCTCGGGTTTTTGAAGACCACCAGGTAGTGGGCATTTAGGCTGATGTTCCGATGTTCTTTGTTTTTACTGAACAGATTCTGCACAATGTAGATGATGCTGAGCCGTCGATGATGGCTGCATCCGTCTCCGCCATTAGATCATCCAGTACCACCAAGGTGTCGGGTTCCAAATCGGCCAGGTTGGGTAGGCCTTCCACGAACGTGATATGGGGCATTGCTGCATACGCTTCCTGCCATTCTCCGTAACACCACACGACTCGAGCAATGGGTGGGGTGATCATGCTGTCGGCGTGTTGAAGGAGCTTCCTGACGAAGTGCGTTTTGCCGGAACCCGTCGGTCCTGCGATGATGCAAGTGAAGGGATGCTGCCACCCAGGGTCCATGGTTCGAGGTGTATCCGTTGTCGTGGTAACCCGCTCTTGTAAATTTCGTACGAGTGAACTGGAGTGGTGGTGGATACAACGTCGGTCGTCGTTGTCTGTTCACTGTCAGGGATGGTGCTGGGGTGGGTACAACGTGGGTCGTCGTTGTCGGTTCACTGTGAGGGATGAAATCCGGTGGGTGTTCAGACGTAGTGGGCGTACTTGGTGTAGGTGTAGAGCATGGTGTGGAGCTCGTTGTGGCTTGTACAGGGGGTGTGGTGGTGATGACTGGGCTCGATACCACTGGTGCTCTCTGTAGACCGGTTTCACTGATGGCTGGTGTTCTCAGTTGGTTAAGTAACGTGCTGACATAGGCTACGTCGTAAAACACACCTCCGTACAACACACTCAGCAGGGTTAGCAATAGCACCCCAAAGCCCACTTGTGCTTTGCGCGTTTTGCGAGACGCTGTCTTCAGAGGCAGCTGCTGTTGGTCCATAGCACTGTGGTCGGACGTGGAATGAAGGAGGACGGCAGTGGTGTCTCGCTTTATAGTCGTTTCACCTGGTTGGCAGCGACCCAGGAATTGAAGGAACTGGGTCAACCTTGCCATTTCACGAAATGAAACAGTTTGCCACGTCGACGTTCCGTTTTCAAAATCTGCTCCACCGTGTAGTAGTCTTGCTGTGTTTTTACAACAGGCTGTAATTCCGTCTCGTAAAACGTCCCCAGATCTTCCAGTTCATAGACTCGCCGCTGTCGGGGTAGGCGCCGTTTAATCAGGAAGTGCTCATCGCTCCAGTTGGGCAAGTAACTTTTCTCGAACTTGCCCTTGACTTTACTGATCCGTACAGGGTCCCGACCTTGTACACCGCCTTCGTCGTTCGCTGCGATGGCCTGGGGTACAAGACACGCCGGACTTGGGCTTCATTGAGTTGGGTCACGGTAATGGGGGCTCTCTCTATACTCCGATGATAGGCTCGATTGTAACCCCTCAGCAGTTTCGGGAGAACATCGATGTACCGCCTTGTATTCTTATATGTGAAATATTTATACATGCGGCCTTTGAATGTCCTGTTGAACCTTTCCACCACGGAAGCCTTGGTCTCGTTGTACGTATGGAAGAAAAACACCTTCTGTTTCTTGAGAAAGGCTTGGAACGGTCTGTTGAGGAATTCCGTGCCTTCGTCGGTTTGCAAATACAAAGGTTTGCGCCCGGTCTTGAAGATCTCTTTGAACGCCGCTATGAGATTTGCCCCCGTTTTCGTCCGGATGGGTACCACCCACGCATACTTGGATAGGATATCGATGCCCGTCAAGATATACCGATTCTCATCGTTGTGTTTGGCAAAGGCGCTCATATCGACCAAATCCGCTTGCCACTGGGCATCTATTCCTCCCACGATGACCCGGTTCCGTAGAAAATGGCGACGGACAGCTCGATGTACGGTATAGGTGTCTTGTCTTCTTAACCAATCTCGGACTTGGGCACGTTGTATCCGCTGGGGTTTGGCCGCTCGATAGAGAGCCGACAATGCACTATAGGCCGCCGGACTGTCGGGACTGTAGTATAAGTTATCCAACACCTTCTCCCAGCGCTTCATGGTGACAAAATGATGATGCACCCTGGCTCTATCGTTTATTTATAACGGGTATATCTTGGGCAGGAGTTTCTTTCTGATTTTCTTCATTGGCTTTCACAGTGTCCATGGTAAATGACCAGTCCAACTCGTCTGATGACCGCTTGATAAGCACTTCATCCACATCTACCACGGCATCTTCTAATGCAGACCATAGATCAGGGTGAAGGGTAAAATGCACTCTACCCCCATCTAGCCGAGCCAATTGAGCAAAGAAAGGGCCGCGTCGGATGTACACATCGTGACACAAGTGGATGAGATCGCCGTCCAGTTCACCAGACAACACCCGTTTGAATTTGGTCCAGCCCTCTCGGGACAGACGAATGTGAGCCGGGCACGGTTGTGTAGGGTCCGCATCACTGATGTCTCCCACCTCCTCCATGATATCGGCCGTATCCGCATACACGTGCAGGAAAACCTCGGGGGTCAAGCTGAGATACGCCAGTATCATATGCTCCGCCATGGTCAGTACGTGAATGGTACCAGATTTGACTGTTTCTCGTATTTATAGAGAGAACCCCGTGAGATGAAAGGATCAGGTGGTCATATCACTGGGCTGACTGAGTCTAGCCGGGTAATCAATGGCATCGTCGTCGTGTTCATGGCTAGACAGTTGTTCATTGGGTTCTGCCGCCGATTCTCTCAGGGCACGAGCCCACTCCAACTCGTCTGATGACCGCTCGTCCGGTGTAAACAGCTGGTCCACGATAGGCACCACTTTCTCCAAGGCTGTCCACAGATCGGGGACTAGGGTGAAGCCTCGCGTAGGGTCTTGGTAGCGGCCCAGACGTGGGAAGAAGGCTGCACGGTATACGTAGATGGCATTGTCTATGTGGATGAGGTTTCCGTCGAGCTCGCCGCTCAACACCCGTTTAAATTTGGTCCAGCCGTCACGAGGTAGCGTCACCGTATTCGATACGGTCTCAGCGGGCGACCAGCAAATATATCCACGGTCTTCCACCAGGGTGACTTTATCTTCATAGACGTGTAACCCCACCTGGGGTGTAAGGGGCAGGATGGCTTGTAGGACGGGTGACATGCTTGGTCCAATCACGATGGTTGAATGACACACACTCTGTCTCACCCTCGTATTTATATTGTCAATACCACAGCGCCAGGCTCAATAGGGCACAGACTATTGTGAGGCCAACCAGCCGGCGCTGGTTCCGGCGTGAGCGCTCGTGGTCCATAGCCCGAGCATCAAGGATGGCTGTCATAGTCCAGTAGTAGTGAGTGATGGCACACCTCTCCACCGAGTGCACTCTGTCGAGGACCGCTTCTGTGAACTCGTTCAGGATCTGGCGTCGCCCCTCGTTGTCGTCGCCATCTGCAAACATGGACCGGACCACTGCTCGGTAACCCGTGAATGAATTCACCGCGGTGGCATGCTGTAAAATGCGAGTCGCATAGGGCTGGATCTCCGTCATGGCTCTGCAGCCGTAGAAATGAAGGTGTGGGATCCAGAGAGACGTGTTTTATAGACCAGGTCACACACGTGCGCGTAGACGTCGGGTGTAGTCCGTGATACGTACTATTCTGATGGGTTAGTCCAAAAAAGAGAGCAACAACAACAACACAGATTACAGGTCAATCCTTTTATTATGCGTGGATAACCTGTGAACATCATAGGAATGCATGTAATAACCTGTCTGTAGGGGTTTCCCACAATGGCGTTCACCTTCGTGTCTTTTCGCGTACGTCCGTGTCTTTTCGGGTACGTCCGTGTCTTTTCGGTAAAGTCCGTGTCTTTTCGGATCGGTGACGTCCGTGTCTATCATCCGGGCACTTCGCTTCTGCGCCTGCATTGGGTATGTATGAGGGTCTTCATGTGCGCGCGTGCAATGCGGCTCAGTCGTACACCAGTACACCAGTCTCGATCCTCGACTTGGGGTAGAGTGTGCTAAAAATAGATCACCAGCTAGCGTGCTATAAAAGGGGAGCGGCCTTGCCGTTTCATCAGACTCTCTGTCAACCACCAAGATGTTCACTTGCACAACTTGCCAGAAGCAGTTTACTCGTCTAGATAATTTACGACGCCACGAGGCCTCCACCCACAACGATGCACGGTATACTTGTATAACCTGCGCACGGTCATTTAATCGGGAGGATGATTTACTGCGCCACGACCGCTCATTCCACGAGGGCGCGACGGAACAATGTAAGGATTGTGGTCAACTCTTCAAACGACGCAGTCAGTTGAGACGGCATCAGCGTTTCATTCATGCCCCGTCTCCACGGTTTTGGCGACAACTTCCTACTGAAGAGGAGCCGCGGAAGGTCAGACCCAGTGAAGATAAGCCCGGGGAGACGAACGCCACTGGTGATGCGATGACGGAGAGCCCGCCTATACCCACAGTTGGGAAGAGCCTGGATTTCCAGCCGGACCCCACCGATACGGTTTCGAGTGATACGTCATACATCGAACATTTTCTGGACGAGCCCATAAATGTTCCTAGCGATCTCTTACCCGAATATCATCCAGAGAGTGACATCTCTCGGCGCCATTGGACCATGACACGGCACTGTTTCCACCGTCATCGCCCTATTCAAGATATCTACAATTTCCCACTGACCAAGCTCACCCGTCTACGCAGCTACGTGGAAACCATCTTCAATGACCAACCTACGGCCTTTACGTTAAATGTAGCATTTGGGTACATCTTATGCCATAAGATGACGGGTGAATTGCGCTATTTCTATTCCAGTGCCATCCACCCAGTGTACGACCAACCGTTTACCATCATTGACCGGAGGTCACTAGAGATGATGCTGGACCAAGTGGAACAATTGGATGTCTTGGGATGGGCCCAACAACAACGACCCAACACCAAGTGGACAGTGAAGAGGGTGACCAATGTTACATTTTTCCTTACCAAGGTGATTCACCACCGCCATCGGTTGAATGCGTCACTCGTGCACTGATGAATACCATAACATGTCGTACATACTCTCTATGTCTACAGGCTGATCATTGACTTGAGCTCAGTAAACACTTGTACCTAATGTGACGGTGCGTTAAATAATAAAACATGGTGTTTGATATTTCAATTTGTTTTGCTGTGAACATACTAAGCATACCCAGGGCGGCTCCCCCAGCCTGGGTATGATGTAACATTGGGGATAATAAACTGCATGAACATTGCTGAACTTGTTGTTATTCACATCACCCCATTGACTTGATAGGCAGGTCCCATTAAGCCCGGGCACCAATATTAGTCCTTTTGGCTAGAGGTGATAGGGATTTTCCCGGATTTTTTGATAAAGTCCGTGTTCCGTTTTTTTCAGGAAAAAATTTACATGCACCCACCCAGCCCATCTGATGCCCCTTCACGAATGCTTCACTTTGATACCTCACTCGACCCCATTGGACCATTCGTGGCTCCCCTAGCTCCAACACGTCTAGCGGGACCCATACAGGGTGCAGTTTTCCACACTAGGTGACCACATCCCGATAAAAATGGCCAGTTTTCGACACCGGATGTGCCGCCATCTTGAACATACGTGCCGCCATCTTGGATATGTCCCATAATGCACCGGGTCAAAATACTCGCTTCTGATTGGACGAGAGCTCCGTGGCGGATTTGAAATACTCGCTTCTGATTGGACGAGAGCTCCGCATTGCATCTGCGCATGCGCAGAATGATATTCCTACCGCACACCCAGCCCATTAGATGCCCCTTCACATAAGCTTCACTTTGATACCTCACTCGACCCCATTGGATCATTAGGGACTCCCCTACATCCCAAAACGTCTATGCGCATGCGCAGAATGGTGACAACGCCCGAGCCGCTAGTCCAGTCAGATGCCCCTTCACATAAGCTTCACTTGGATACCTCACTCGACCCCATCGGACCATGAGTAACTCCCCTAGCTCCCAACACGTCTATTTCCATACCCTTGGGCCACCGCGCATGCGCAGAATGCAACGCCCGAGCCGCTAGTCCATCAGATGCCCCTTCACATAAGCTTCACTTTGATACCTCATATGACCCCATCGGACCATGAGTAGCTCCCTAGCTCCCAACACGGCTATTTCCATACCCTTGGGCCACCGCGCATGCGCAGAATGACGCTATGTCAACCCCACACCCAGCCCATCAGATGCCCCTTCACATAAGCTTCACTTTGATACCTCATGCAACTCCATTGGACCATTAGTAGCTCCCCTAGCTTCAACACGGCTATTTTCATATCCTTGGGCCACCGCGCATGCGCAGAATGGTGACAACGCCCGAGCCGCTAGTCCAGTAAGATGCCCCTTCACATAAGCTTCACTTTGATACCTCACTCGACCCCATCGGACCATTAGTGGCTTCGCTAGCTCCAAAACGTCTATTTCCATACCCTTGGGCCACCGCGCATGCGCAGAATGACGCTATGTCAACCCCACGTCCAGCCCATCAGATGCCCCTTCACATAAGCTTCACTTTGATACCTCATATGACCCCACTGGACCAGTAGTAACTCCCCTAGCTCCAAAACGGCTATTTCCATACCCTTGGGCCACACGAGTTGTCTCCCTTGCGTCAGTGTGTGCAGATGGCGCTATGATCGACGCCGTGATGTGGAAAGGGCGTCCCCACACCATCCTGGAGCCGCCATTTTGTTTGTTGATTTTCTGCGGAGATACACGGGGCAATAAACGCTCGACCCTAGGGTGGTACAGATGCTAGACTGATCCTATTAACATGGTACAACACCTATAGATTATGTTTATTATTATTATATGGCTTAGAGGTTTTTTTGAGGGTAATGTGAGGGTTTTTTCTCCCCGTGACCTCCCCACCGCCTCGTTTGCTCCCTTGCGTCGCCATTTTGAACACACACGCCGCCATTTTGAACACACACGCCGCCATTTTGTACACACACATCCACAGAACGCCGAGCCAGTGACGTCATATGCAAATTTCTGAGGTCAAATTTTACTCGCTTCTGATTGGCTGTCACCTCCTCGTTTCCTCCTCAATTATGCAAATTTCTGAGGTCAATGAGGTGTTAAATCAACTTTACCTACTACTAATGTGAAAGCACCGTCTTGGTGAAGATACTCATCGTATACGGGTTGGACCAACCGTCAAGGTTCGATATATCAATATCTGACATTAACACGATCGAATGTTCTTTAATGATAAATTGATAGTTGGAATATGATACTAATATCTATTCGCATCTCTGAAAAAAAAACATTGACGAGTTTACATTCAGGGTTTTGCATAAATCATTTATTTCAGAAAAACCTCAAACGCGCTTTCGCAGCTTTTTTTCTTTAAAAACTTGCTACCAATAATTAATCAGTAACATGAGTAGTAAATATAAGTGCATCATTTGCGTACACTTCGCCATCCATAAGATGGCTTGCGAATCGTGTGTCTCCATTATTGCGGAGCGATATCCGGTACTTTGCGGGATTCTGTTCGGCCTTCATCCGGCGGAGAACAAACTCGAGAAATCTGATAAATTACAGGTTCTCATACCACTTCTGAAACAGATATTGCCTGGGCTTACAAAATATATAGGTATGTATAACTTTCGTATCATCCAAGAGGTGTGGTGGATCTGAAATTTTGAACAAGTAGTTCATCACATGACTCGAAAATGGCGAGTTACGTTGGCGTTACGTCGGTAGACTTTAGCTGATTGGCTGATATTGATTTATAGCAATTGCCTCTGGCAGTTGCCGAAAGTAGGCTGAACATGGATACACACGACCCCAGGGTCAGTCTTACCGCGTATAGATGACCGAGATGGTTACAGGTTGATAAGTGCATCTGGTTCCCATTGACCTTTGACTTCTGAGTGCACTCTATCCCATGATGGATCACTACCGGTTCCCGTCACGTGACCGGAAGTGACCTTTGACCCCTGCGTGTGCGCACAATACCGGATATTAATAATGGTGGGCAGGGGTCAAAGGTCACTTCCGGTCACGTGACCGCAATCGGAAGTTATGCATCATGGGATAGAGTGCACTCAGAGGTCAAAGGTTAATGGGACTCCAGATGCACTTATGGGGGATCGGGATTGTCATTGGTGACGTCATCAGTAGGAGTAGTAGCCAAAGTGGGCATTTTGGGGATGTGAAGGAAGGTGTTTGGGGTACAGATGGATCATTCGTGATCCGACTGCGTCGTGTGAGGTGTCATCTTGTAGCAACGCCTGTCAACGCCAAGCTCAACGCTCCAACGACCTGGTGAATTAGCCCTGAATCTCTGATTTTCTAGATATTCCATGGAATTGACACTAAGCCATCGAAATGTGGTGACGCCCGTCAACGCCTGTAGTTACGACTTAACGCCCTAGCATAACACCTTGAGGGCAAACCGAGAGTGACCTTTGACCCCTGCGCATGCGCACAATATCGGATATTATTAATGGTGCGCAGAGGTTAAAGGTCACTTCCAGTCACGTGACCGGAACCGGAAGTGATGCATCATGGGATAGAGTGCACTTAAGGGTGCATTCCACACCTAAATGATGTGCGGTTAAAATAGACATGGGTTCGGGTCTTCGGCCTCAAATATATATAAAATCTTTAACAAAACCCCTGTGAAAGTATATATTTTCTGAATGGGCACATCCATGCCATTATTCCAGGAGACCAGTGAGCTATTCAAATTGAAAAGGAAAGACGTGCAATCCTCCTTAAACCTTCTTCAACTTTTCTGAAAAACTCCATAAAATGTACGAAAATGTGCCAAATTCGACCCACCATCCAGAGAAAACAAACGAAATGATTTTCTTGTTAGACTTGTGAAAGTTTCTCCGTCAAACGGGCATTTTAAAAAGCGAAAAAAATCAGGGGGTCGACCTACTCGTTTTTTGTAAAATTTTATCGCCATAAGGGAATCATCATTTTCGTTCCCCGAAAAAGTGAGGATTTTGTCCTGCCTGATATTCAATTCCGGAAACCATTAACTCTGTAGTGGCGCGTAGATGCGATAAGCAAGCAATTGTTATATCCTCGTTTGAAGAAATGGTTATGTCCAGCAGGGTGAAACTACAGATATCAGCCAGTAGAAAGGAAAGAAGAATTACCACGCTGTCAAAAACAAGCGACCTTTCTTATTATGAAATTAGGGAGGGGCCATTTGTGCGAAACCGTGGCCTAGTGTGGAATGCACCCTTAAGGCTAGGGTGTTTTCTCAGAATTTCTTTTCTCACGGCTATGCGAATCTGGAAGTGTTTGCGAGTTTCTTGGTATGCGGCACTTGCTTGTAGTATGCGGTTTTGTCGGATATCCCGTCAATCACTTTCCCCCTACCCCATCTTTGTTTTTGCCACTTTTGCTAAAAAATCACGAGTTTACGAGCTCAATAAGAATATCATAGAATTAGGCTTTGACCGTGACAGTGAACCCCATGTACAAAGATCGAGAGCGTTGACCAGCTTTCGATTGAGGCATTAGAAGCAAAATAAACGCAAAAATAGCTGAAATTCGAGCCAAATTGTTAATAATTTTTCATTCCGACTTTTCCAAAAGATTGGGGGGTGGGAGTATCAACTTCGAGATAAAAGGGACAAAACCAGAATAATATGATATCATTCAATTTAGATCAGGGTACTGGTGTGATCCGTATTGAAAATTAATCACTTTGACATTCACATTAACAATAATGAGACATACAGGTCACTAATCGTAACATATATGCCCAATCAAGAGGAGGTAATTCTGTATAGGTCCAAATAGCATATATGCAAGGCCAATGCTATCATACCATGTAGTATACATAAAATCGAAACATTTCTGACTAAGATAAATGAACTTTACGATCCCGTTCCATATCAAGTCATTACAAGGTCCGAATAAGCGCTTTTAATCAGTATAGTGCAGGAGAACATAAAATATTTGGCCTACTCGTGTATTATAACCGTACAGTGGCGCCTACATTAAGGGTGCATTCCACACCTAAATGATGTGCGGTTAAAATAGACATGGGTTCGGGTCTTCGGCCTCAAATATATGTAAAATCTTTAACAAAACCCCTGTGAAAGTATATATTTTCTGAATGGGCACACCCATGCCATTATTCCAGGAGACAAGTGAGCTATTCAAATTGAAAAGGAAAGACGTGCAATCCTCCTTAAACCTTCTTCAACTTTTCTGAAAAACTCCATAAAACTGCCAAATTCGACCCACCATCCAGAGAAAACAAACGAAATGATTCTCTTGATAGACTTGTGAAAGTTTCTCCGTCCAACGGTTATTTTAAAAAGCGAAAAAAATCAGGGGGTCGACCTACTCGTTTTTTGTAAAATTTTATCGCCATAAGGGAATCATCATTTTCGTTCCCCGAAAAAGTGAGGATTTTGTCCTGCCTGATATTCAATTCCGGAAACCATTAACTCTGTAGTGGCGCGTAGATGCCATAAGCAAGCAATTGTGATATCCTCGTTTGAAGAAACGGTTACGTCCAGCAGGGTGAAACTACAGATATCAGCCAGTAGAAAGGAAAGAAGAATTACCACGCTGTCAAAAACAGGCGACCTTTCTTATTATGAAATTAGGGAGTGGCCATTTGTGCGAAACCGTGGCCTAGTGTGGAGTGCACCCTCAGAGTTCGAAGGTCAACACAACATGGCGGCAAGTGAGTGTGGACGTGTTTAAGCTCGTCACAATCACAGCTCCCCGAATGTCGTATTCGATGAAATAGACACGTTTCTGATGTCTCGGATTGGAAAATGAAGTATCGGAATTAGTTTATAGATGTAAAACTTGATCCAAGAAATGCAATTATAGTGATAGTTTAACAACAAAACAAGTGAACGGGCTGGCCCAACGACAAGTTTTCAAAATGGCGGACAAAACAAAGTACGACGAACTTACAGCCGATGGAAAACGTAAGTCCTGGCCGGAAATTACCCCACCTCGAATAAATAGAGTAAATTCATTGAATGACCTATCATCTCTGCAATCGTCAACCCAGAATCTTTTCCTCATGGAAGAGCTTGTCGATAAAATGGTCACATCCAAACTCAATGACAAACTGGAAAAAAGCATGGAGGAGAAAATCAGCAGGAGAATCGGCCAGGCGATAAAATCAGCAATTACCCCTTTGGTGGAAGTTATCCAGGTAAGCCAAGCACAAATAAACGACTTGTCTGCAGATCTGAAAAACCTGGTGGAAAAGTTGGCTGACAAAGATGGAATAATCGAGGGATATCAGAAGAAAATTGCTGAATTGACCGATGAGTTAAGAAGCATGAAATCCCAGTGTGAAGAAACGAAATTGCATATGATTTCTGAGATCGCTATGCTGAAGAAAGAAAACTGTCTAATGCACGACAAGGCGGAACAGTATAGTCGTCGAGATTGTCTGAGAGTATCTGGTTTGAAATTGGAAGAAACTGAAACCACGGACGACGCAGTTTGTGGACTGGCAAACCAACTGAAGGTAAAACTGACGAAAGATGACATATCACGATCACACTATGTTGGTCCAAACAAGGTACATATCATCGTAAAATTTACATCCTACAGAAAGCGGTTAGAATTCATCTCAGCAAAACGAGCCCTAAAAACATCTACAGAGACGCCGGGTGTTTACATCAATGAAGATCTGACAAAAATCAGATACCTGCTGTTCAGAAAACTTCTGAAAATAAGAAAAGACGGACATATTCACTCTGTGTGGTCCTACGATGGAAATCTGTTTGTTCGTAAAACACCAGAAGGGGACAGATTGCAGATCTTTCAGGAAAGTGACATTGGTCAGTTAAACTATATATGCCCCGTCAAACACTGTCCATGTAAGTGCAAACATTAGTATTTCCGTTTGTATATATTTGAAATTTTCTCGACCGTGTAAAATCAAAAATACCCTTAAGGGCTTTGCATACCAGAGCAAAGTAAACCGAATATTTTGATTTAGTTATGTCATCATTGCTGAATATCTCCTAAATGGCTAACAGCATGTGGATGAAAATTTCGCAGATGACAGTTTAGTTTGCATTGGTTATTTGAACGCAAGGAGAAATGAAATTGATGCACATTTCACCAAGAAATAGCTCTTGCAACTTACCGTTTAGCAGTTTCAAGATGTAGAGTTACACTGTATGCACAGGAAATTGGGAAATCTCGTGCAACTTTTCTTCAATGACACACAACACCAATCTACAGAGAAAAATGGGAGGAGGCATTAGGAAAGGCAGAAAATCGAACAACTGCAAACAGGAAATGAGTACAAATTGAAAATTTGAAGTGCCATTTTCTTGGGGACCTTCTTTTTCGGTTGTGTTGAATATTCACAAGGAAAATTTAACCCTTGGGTACGGGTAACATTATGCATACAAGCAGACTCCATGAGGTAGTTCAACTTGGGGGTTAATTTTAAAGGTTACCAGGTGACTCACTGTTACACCACTCCCCCACTTTGCATAAGAATGGAGCACATGGAGCGTTGTTGTTGTTCACATCATGGACATTGGCCATCCATGCGTCGCTTTCTACAACGTGGGCAGTCATTCTAAACTATTTTGGCATACAAAATGATGGATGACGGAGGGTAGTCAATCGAAATTACGATATCTGAGACGTTAAATTGCAATACATAACCTTTTAAGCCCAAGTTGTTGGATAAAACATACATCGAGTTGTCGAAAACAAGAGGAGAGGTACTGGAATTTACCTCCACAGAAGAAGCTGTCATCTGCGAAATGTTCATCCACATGCTATTAGCCATTTAGGAGATATTTAGCAATTATGACATAACTATATCAAAATATTCAGTTTACTTTGCTCTGGTATGCAAAGCCCTTAAGGATCAGGGAGACGGAAGAGATTTTGACATTTTGTTGACAGGTTGAAATTTTTAAAAAGGCACTAAGTTATCAAGGGCACATTATTTCATCTCAGAAAGATAGAAAACACAACTGAACACAAGAAAATATGATTATTTCTTTGAACTAACTCGAAAAAATGACTTTGTGGAGGAAAATTGACCAAAAATGTAGTGGATTTCTTGAAGTAAAATTTGAAAATTGAAGAAATGTAGTGACTGTTTAACTCACGAATAAAGTTGAATCATCTCTTCGTTGAGGTCAAACAAGAATGACCTACTTGAAGTTGTTGGACAATAGAATGCTACACGTGGTCAAGCAAACTGAATTGTTCGGGAAAATGGCGATTCACATTTCTTCCTGCTCAGGTGGACTTTTTCCGGCCTCGATGCATTAACCCTTCGAAAAAACTGAACACCTGTCAATCAAAGTCATCTGTTATCTAGTAAAGATATTGAGCTCGTACACCGAAAATTTTGCAAAAATATTCTTGGCGTTCACTCTAAAGCTGTAAACATGGAAGCACTTGGTGAACTTGGGAGATTCCCAGTATACATTTCTGCACTTGCTGGCTCTATTAACTTTTTGTTGCCCATTTTTGGATCTAAGTTGTCATCACTACTGTATAAAGCATTTCTGGAACAAACAGATGAAAACCAAAAATATGACTCGAATAACTGGGTCAAATTTATAAAAAAAACTTTACTCGACCAGCTAAACCTATCCCATATCTGGGAAAACATGGGATGTCGAAATCAAAAGAAATCTCTAGTCTTTGCCAAAGAACAGCTAAAGAAAATCTTCATTGAGATTTGGCAAGGGGAGCTAGATAACTCTAGCAAACTGGAAGTGTACAAACAAATTAAAAATAGTTATACAGCGGAAATGAACATACTCACCATCCCTAACAAGAAACGCCGTGCTGCCATGGTTCAATTGCGCATTAGTGCACACAGGTTAAATATTGAACGTGGAAGATACTTAAAAGACTCAGTTGGAGCAAGATTGTGTAAAGAATGTCAGGTAATTGACAGCGAAGAACACTTCCTGTTAAACTGTCTCAAATTCAACGAAGAAAGGGGTGCACTAATGTCTACTGTAAACCCCTATATAGATTGTCTTTTAAGCAGGCCTACAGATCACGAGTTATTCCTGTTCCTGCTGTCTGGTGGAAATCCTGTGATAACTAAAGAAGTAGCCAGATATTCTTATATATGTTTTAATGCACAGCAGTCTTAGCCCATGTATTTCCTAACCTGACACCACAAGTTTAACCCAAGGCACCCACGAGAACGCTAAATCATCAGTGATGTATTCAAATGTATTTTGTTGTCTTTGTTTGATATTGTCTGTGATATTGTCTGTGATGTTTTCACATTGTTTTTATGTTTCTTGTACATGTATGATGTTTCTTTTAATGCCCTATTGTTTTAGTGTCTTAACTGTTCTGTCTTAATGTACTCATGTTATATTTGTTTTAATATATGTCTCAATGTATATGCATTTTAGTCCTATGGACAAAACTGAGCAATAAATCTATCATATCTGAATGAGACAGTCATTCAACGTGTTGTTGTTGTTTCGTGTTGTTGTTGTTTTTGGCACGCTGTGCAGAGGGTTAACACCAACGAGGTAAACAAGTTTATGTTCACCCATTCTCATCGACAAACGCTTTCAGAACATGCGATCGGAATGCACAAACATTTAGGTGTGAGGGCTACTCACCGAAATTCACTATACTACCATCTTCGTTGTTTAAATTTGATGTAATTAGACGGATGATCTGTTTTCCCTGAGTTTGACCAAACTTTTACAACATACTTAAGGACATGCACAGCAAAATAACATTACAAGTCAAAAATGATAAGCTACTATCCTCACTGATAACAAGTACAATATGTGTCCGCCAAGGGGATAACCTAATTCCCACACTTTTCAATATTTTCATAAATGACCTAAACTTCTCATCAGC
Source organism: Hanleya hanleyi (assembly GCA_036873755.1). Classification (NCBI taxonomy): domain Eukaryota; kingdom Metazoa; phylum Mollusca; class Polyplacophora; order Lepidopleurida; family Hanleyidae; genus Hanleya; species Hanleya hanleyi. The sequence goes on from JAVTVY010011346.1 coordinate 29,921, forward strand.
TGGGAACATTGATCCCCCAACTTTACATAACAACCAAATTTCACATTTACTCTATGCCGATGACCTAGTCATCATGTCTGAAACAAAAGGACTACAAAATGCCTTAAATTATTTGAATGAGTATTGCCAACTTTGGCATCTCGAAGTAAACACTGACAAAACAAAGTCCATGACCCTACAGAAAAGAAAACGTATAGTGCACTCCCAACCATCATTTACCTTTGGACCCCGCACTTTGCAAAACTGTTCCTCCTATCGATACCTGGGGATCATTATAAATGACAAAGGTGAATTCACCGTAAAAGGGCGGAAAGCTCTATTTAAACTACAGAAAATCTGCCAAAACTCTTCCATACCAATCAAGATCCAAACCAAACTTTTTCAGACTCTGATAAAGCCGATCATATTATACAATTCCGAAATTTGGGGTCTAAACTGTAAAATATTTAACACGTCAGATGATCAGTACTGGTTAAATGTAAATAAAATCAACAAGATACCATACGAACAAACGCAAATCAAGTTTACGAAATACACACTGCACACTTCAAAACAGACCTCAACCCTTGCCTGTCGAGCAGAACTCGGTCTGTTCCCAGTATTTCTGGATATATCAACATCACTGATAAAGTATTTCCATAGAGTGTCTACCACCAACAATAAACTACTGAAAGATGCACATCTCTACTATAATTCAAATTCACGAAACAAATTTAACTGGGAGACTTCAGTCAAGACACTAATACAGAAAACTAACACCACCTTACCTGATCTCACTCAACCCATGTTCAAAACTCAAACAGACTCCACTTTCAAAACACTAAAATCGAAACTGGAAGAACAATACCGAAACTACTTTTTCAATGAATTAAAAGAAAACAAAACCTCTGGAAAACTCACAATCTTATCACAAATATACAAAACATATGATACACAAAACTACCTAAACAGTGTTGTCAACCCTAACCACAGGAACACACTTACGAAACTTCGAACCAGCTGCCATAAGCTAGAAATTGAAACTGGACGATATCATGGAATCCATAGGTCCGAACGAATGTGCAAGCAATGCGATGACAACTTAGTGGAAACTGAAAACCACTTCCTTCTCAGCTGTAAACATTTTTCAGAACTAAGAAGAGATCTCTTTCACTCTCTCCCATCAGAAGTCTGTCCACTCTCCCCAGAACAAATTTTGATTAGCACAATCCTAGATCCAGACAACCAATACTCTAAACAAATTTCTGCTGCAGTTTACAAAACGTACATGAAAAGAATAGATGCGCAATAATGCCACCAGATATCTCCCAGCTGCACACTTCCAAACAATGTAAATATTCGATATTTTTCGTTAATGTGTCACTCATATACTGCATTTCATGTTGATTTTTGTAAGCCATACTTTTGTTCACAAAGGTAGTGCAATAAAGATTGATTGATTATCAAATCTCGCGCGATTTCTCGAGAAGGCGGCGACAGGATATTAGAGTAAGGCGGCTGGAAAAAGTACATCTCTAGGGAGGTTTCTAAAAATGATTTTCACAATTGAAACTATCCAATTAAATATTTTGTATTCTAAATATCACCATATTTTACTGAATTATGATGCCTCTTTGATGTTTATACATGTTATGGACGATATCTTCGACATGCCTACTTGCGCGTATGAATATTATTAACATGTGATGGGTCACCTTGTTTGGGAAAGAAGCACGCACTGTCACTTTCCGACCTGTGTGATTTCAAAGCGCTGAATTCGATTTATTTGCCAACAGATGGACTTAAAAGTAATATCTAACTGTGTATTTGTGGAAAAATTGAATTTAATATCTGCTGTAGTTTATTTTCTCTTGAATTATCTTTATTTCCTTGTGACGTCGGAGGAAAACTGGCGAAATTTCAGCGGTATTTTGTGTTCACGTGCACTGTCGAAATATGTAAGTGCGGCCACGTGCTTCAGGCGAAATGGATAATTTCGCTCGTAGGACCTCCAAAACTTAGTTGAGTCAGTTTATTTATCGTTTTCCTGGCCTGTTATAGTATTTATTTTCTGAAAGTCGCTTCGCCAAATTCTTTGTCATTTCATTACATTTTTGCTTCACAAGATTTTGAAAAAAAAAAACAACATTTTTTGTCATTTCATGTCTCATGGTATCATTGTGTCATAAAATTTGGGCATTATAATGATGAGGGGCGTTTTTGGAAATTTAGACTTGGCAAAAAATTTCAAAAATGTCAAATATCCGGATGATCCTTAATTCAAGTTGGTCATTACCGAATATTCATATTACTGTGAGTGTCATGTGCATACATGTTTTATTATATTCTTATCCACCACTCTTGATCTGTGTACATGATGAACAGTCTATGAACATACAAGTCTTTGAGTCGTTATACAAACAACCTAAAATGTTTCACTTACAACAACAACATTACAATCTACAGGTTTTGAAAACCCTAACTCTTTGCGACATTTCTATTCACGAAAGCTAGACTTTCGAATCCTCTGTGGCCTAATTTAAACGCTGAATGCGTGTATTTCACGACTGAAATAGACACTTGAAATCTTTTGTATAGAACTGCCAGTGCGTGTTTTCCACTTTGGTAATCTTTTTTGTTTCATTAATTGATTGTTTCCCACCATGAATGTCTTGTTTACCTGATCTTCATGCAGACTATTTTGTGCATTGAACAAACACAGCACAGGACTTGTTTTAACACAAACTCTGCCTTTGTATAGCTTCTCTCTCTCCTTTCCATATTGCATTGTTTTCCTCTGATTAGTGCTATTCTGGGGCTGATTACAATTTCGATCCACACCTTGCTTTTCGGGTTATATTATCATTTACATCTCCTTAAAGGAAGACTGCACAGTATATAAACAGAGAGGGACATAACAAAACCAATTTCGAGTATTGTTGTCAAAAATATTATTCTGAGGACGGTCCTTTCTGTAAATCACTTTGTCTTAAATTATGTTGTACATTGATGTCATCAGTTATGAAATTATGCATGGGAGTAGCTGTGTTAATTTGATACGATGCCGTATTCGTGTCATATCATGATAACATATTTTATAGTTCTATGTTTTCATATTTTATTATCTATTCATTACACTTCATTTGAGGTGATCTGGTGGACAACTGAATCATTTAATACATCAACCTTTGTATATAAAATGTATTACTGTGGTGCGTATATCAGCACAAATTCCAAATATATGAGTTTAATTCGATAGAACTGGTCACTGGGTGAGCATTCGCGCTTTCTAATGTGGTTCTCAAATTCCGGTTGTAGTTTAACGCAATATCGAGCGGCAATAGGAATGTGGGGTTATAAAATGTTCTGTCTAGAACTACAACGGGTTAAGAAATTATTACATACTTTGAATTTAGTTAATGAAATGTATACTCTTACATAGTTATTTCACTGGTTTTATCCAGCTGGCACTAATCAGTATATTGGGTATCATGTGCAATCAACCTATTTACATCATTATGGGCCAATTTTTATTGTTGCTCAAAATTTTCTTACAGTAATAAGCCACCAGCCTATAAACGCCATGTATGGGATTATAAAGCTGCTGATCTCATACAGCTTAATTTATCTCTATCATGCATACCATGGGACACAGTTTTAAATATCTTTGATGATATTGACGACGCTACATATGTGTGGAATAACCTTTTCCTTTCACGCTGCAGGGAATACATCCCTAACAAAGTCGTGACAATTCGCCCAAGAGATAAACCATGGGTAACCAATGCCGTTCGGTGAAAATACCGCATAAGAGATCGAGCGTTTAAACTCATCGCGATGATCATAGACTATCTTTCACAATAGCTCGGAAAGAGGCTAATAGAGTAAAACGTATGGCGGTGTGGAGGTATACTGATAAACTGAAGAACAAACTTTCTAACTCCAACATTGATCCGCGTACATACTGGTCCCTGATGAAGGGCATCCTTGGGAATGAAGTCAAACCCCAGATACCGAATTTAATTGTTGATGGCCGACTCACATCTAACCAGCAAGAAAAGGCAAATGTACTATGTACTTTCTTTCAATCACAGTCACGTCTATCTGCCGAAGTCACTATACCTGATCGTCCAACATTTGAATATGTCACCGATCAACGGCTCGACGAAATATCAACAAACGAGAGCGAAGTTACTTCCCTGTTAAAATCATTGAAAATAAATAAATCTACTGGTGACCATAATATCAGCACATATATGCTGAAGCATACTGCTCCACAAATAGCCCCATCGATTACAAAATGTTTCAACCTATCACTATCTACAGGAGGTTTCCCTGCAGCATGGAAACTTTCACGTGTCTGTCCAGCATACAAAAAGGGAGATCGCCAAGACCCTTCAAATTACAGACCCATATCCCTCCAACCTGTCCTTTCCAAAGTGCTAGAAAAAATTGTGTTCAAGAGAATCTACGAATACTGTATAGCTAATAACCTCCTAATAGAAGAAAATTCCGGCTTCAAACCAGGCGATTCCACCGTGAATCAAATGGTTAAAATAGTTTACACCATTTATCAGTATTTTGATAAAGGTCAAGATGTATGTGCGGTCTTCCTAGATGTAAGCAGAGCCTTCGATAAAGTTTGGCGCGACGGACTTCTCTTCAAATTGAGGAAAATTGGCATTTGCGGAAGACTTTACGAGTGGATAAAAAGCTACCGGTACCTAGAAAATAGAAGAATTAAAGTTGTCCAAAATGGTGTTGAATCCAAAGTTAATCATATCAATGCTGGTGTTCCTCAGGGTTCGGTCCTTGGTCCGTTGCTATTCCTCATATATGTAAATGACATCAAAGATGACATTCAATCAAATATAAATTTATTCGCTGACGATACATCTCTCCTTGAACCAGTACTTGATATAAAAATTGCAGAACTGAGACTCAACAATGACCTTGACTACCTATCCAGATGGGCAGCTCAGTGGCTTGTATCGTTCAATGCACTGAAGACTGTATTCTTGTATATATCCTTGAAGCATAACCCAACATATCCTCAATTATATCTTGATAATGTAGAAATCAAACGCGTTACCTCTCATAAGCACTTAGGAGTAATTCTCAAGAAAACATGAAATGGGATGAACATATTGATTCTATCTGCTCGAAATCCCAAAGAAAACTCAATGTCATGTCTAGAACAAAACACATCCTTGAAAGAAAATGTTTGGATAGCTTATACAAGAGTACAGTCCGTCCTCTCCTTGATTATAGCGATGTTGTATTTGACGGCTGCACGTTGACTAATTTTGTGTTTTTAGACAAAATACAAAGACAGGCTGCAGCTATATGTACTGGTGCCATGCGAAGAACTTCGTATTCAACATTGTTAAATGAATTAGGCTGGGAAACACTTTCTCAGCGTAGAAAGATGCACCGTCTTGTTTTATTCTATAAAATATTAAAATGTGAGGCACCTGTATATCTTCAACGTTTACGTCCAAATAAAGTATCTTTGGATATGCAAAGAAATTATAACCTGCGAAATTCTGACCAGTATAGAACATTTCGGTGTCGTCTCACTTGTTTTCAAAATTCGTTCTTCTCACAGACTTCTAAAGATTGGAATTCTCTTCATGCTTCCGTCGCAACCTCATTACCTCTGTTTAAGGCCAAATTCTTTACTAACCAACCCTCATACCTTACTAAAATATACGATTCCCTCCGCGGATATACCTCGGTCCTACTGTGAGGATGAGGCTAGGTTTTAGTTCTTTAAATGGTCATTTTTTGAAGTATAATATCTCTCCAATCTCTATCTGCCATTATTGTGATCACAACGATGAAGACCCTTATCATTTCCTCTTCAGTTGCCCTATGTTCGCCGCTTTGAGAAAGCCAATGCTCACCTCGATTACAAACTTGATCTGTCCCGGTGTACACCACTCTCTTCTAATTCATGCCTGCCCAAATTACCTATTAAATTTATTATTGCGTGGCTCCTCTGACTTTGATTATGAAACAAATATGTCCGGTGACAGATGAAGCTGATCAAATCAGTGCTTTACCAGTTGTGTAAATAAAATTTATTCGACCCATTGTAAATAAGCTAGAATTATATGAAGCAACGACATACTCACTTCTACAAAAGTATTATCCATAAAATTCCACCACCCTCAAACGCATTTTGTCATTGAACCCCCTTGTTTTTTCTGTGTATATTATCATCAATTTGTTATTTGTAATCATTTTGTTATTTAACAATTTATTGTGTTTTCCTCTGTATGTAAATTATTATATGTATGTTATCTGAGGAGAGTGCCCCGTGGTCTTGTGGCTGTGCACAATCCTCATAAAATTAAATAAAGCATTACATTACAAGGTTAATGGGACCCCAAATCCCCTTAATTTGACTGGGGATCAGATCCCCAGATCAACTGAATCGGATACCGGATATTAATACTGGTGCGCAGGGGTCATCGTTAGATTCTTGGTATGTGCTTTAGAATAGGTTAACCGGAAGACTATACTGTGAAGTCTTGTGGCTCTGTCATTATGTCGGTACCTCTTCCCACTTCCCTTATATGTGTTGTAATTGTACAATTTTCGGTTAGAGGGTAACACCAGCCTACGCAGCTACGCTGAAGCCATCTTCAACGACCAAGCCACGGCCTTCAAATTAAATCTCGCCTTTAGGTATTTATTACGCCACAAGGAGACGGATCAGCTCCGGTACTTTTATCCCAGTAACAATACCCCCGTGTTCGACCAGCCCTTCGCCATTACAGACCGCCCTCCCTGGACACGGTACTGGACTACATAGAGACCTTGGATAGCTTGGAATGGGCCCGATAGCAACGCCCCAACACCAAATGGCAGGTGGAGATGACGACGCCTGTTACGTTTTACGTGACTAAAATGTTTCGAGCACCCGATCCGTTGATCTCATGTCATGGATTTCTCAGCTGGACCCCCGAGGTCTTCCTGTACGTCTATGCGGATAAGATCGATATCATGAAGAAGGGAGACCTCTGTGATGCGGACCTTACACAACCGCGCCCGGCTCACATTCGTCTGTCCCGGGAGAGCTGGACCAAATTCAAATGGGTTTGTCTGTTGAACTGGACGGCGACCTCATCCACTTGTGTCACGATGTGTACGTCCGACGCGGTCCCTTCTTTGTTCTATTGGCTCGGTTAGATGGGGGTACAGCGCATTTTACCCTTCATCCTGGTCATGGTCTGCGTTGGAAGATGCCGTGACGGATGTGGATCAAGTGCTTACAGACGAAGAGCGGTCATCAGATCAGATGGAGTGACCATTTGCCATGGACGATGTGCTGGCAGAAGCCAAAGAAAAAAAATCAGAAAGAAACTCTGACCCCGGCCAAAGATATACCCCTTATAAATAAACGATGGAGCCGGGGTCCATCATCATTTGTCACCATGAAGAGATGGGAGAAGGTGTTGGATACGCTGTGTTATAGTCCCGGGAGACCGGCTGCGTACACTGCAGTGTCGGCTCTCTATCGAGCGGCCAAGCCCCAGGGAAGTTCAAGATTGGTTAAAAAACAAGACACATATACCTTACATCGAGCTGCCCGTCGCCATTTTCCATTGAACCGTGTCATCGTGGGAGGTATAGATGCCCAATGGCAAGCTGATTTGATCCATATGAGCGCCTTTGCCAAACACAACGACGGAAATCGGTATATCTTGACGTGCGTCTATATTCTGTGAAATTATGCGTGGGTGGTACTCATCCGAACGAAAGCGGAGGGAAATCTCGTGGTTGCGTTCAAGCGCATCTTCATCTTGTATTTGCAAAACAGCAAAGGCACGGAAATCCTCAACAGACCCTTCCAACAATTTCTGAAAGTTCAAAAGGTCTTCTTCTTTCTTTCTTCTACGTACAACGAGATCAAGGCTTCTATCGTCGAAGGAGTCAATCGGACGTTCAAAGGCCGCATGTATAAATATTTCACGTACAAGGATACAAAGCGGTACATCGACGTTCTCCCCCAGCTGGTGGAACGTTCCAATCGAGCCTATCAGCGAAGTATACAGAGAGCACCCATCACCGTTACCAAACGCAATGAAGCCCAGCTTGCAAGTCCAGCGTGTCTTGTATTCCAGTCATCCTCAACCACGATCGAATGAGTTATTCAAGGTCGGGAACACGATACGGATCAGTAAAGTCAAGGGCAAGTTCGAGAAGAGTTACTTCCCCAACTGGAGTGATGAGCACTTTGCGATCAAACGGCGCGTACCCCGACAGCCGCGTGTCTATGAACTGGAAGATTGTCAAGGGGAACCGTTGCTAGGAACGTTTTATGACGTAGATTTACAGCCCGTGATGAAAACAGCACAAGACTGCAACACTGTGGAACGCATCCTCAAAACGGAGCGACGCCGCGGTAAGACGATGCATCTCGTGAAATTGCAAGGGTGGCCATGAACGCAGTGATATGGACAAACAGCGACCGCCTCTGAACATCACGTTCCGCAAAACGCGCAAAGCGCAAGTGGTCTTTGTGGTGACACTGCTAACCCTGCTGGGCATTTTATATTTATATATCTACTTAACCAACCTACGACACCCGCCGTGAGTGGCAGTCAAGCCAATCTAGAGGCCTTCTCCACACCAGTCAAACTCGTGATCGAAACAAGCCCAGTCATCACCACCACCACACCGAGTATACAGTCCACATCGAACCCAACACCAAGTATTGCAGTGTCCACTACACCTGAAAACCCACCGGATTTTATTACCCACAGTGAACGCCGTAACGACCCCGGTTCACTCGTACCAAATTTACAAGAGCGGGTTTCCACGACAGTGGATACACCTCCAACCATGGACCCGAGGTGGCAACATCCCTTCGCCTGCTTCATCGCAGGACCGATGGGCTCAGGCAAAACACACTTCGTCCAGAAACTCCTTCAACACGCCGACAACATGATTACCCCGCCCATTGCCCGGGTCGTGTGGTGTAACGGAAAATGGCAGGCGGCGTATGCATCTATGCCCAACATCACGTTCGTGGAAGGCCTATCCAACCTGGCTGATTTGGAACCGGACACCATGGTGGTCCTGGATGATCTCATGGCGGAGACCGACGCTCGGGTCACTCAACTTTTCACCAAAGGCAGCCATCATCGCCGCCTCAGCATCATCTACATTGCACAGAATCTGTTCAGTGAAAACAGAGAACATCGGGACATCAGCTTAAATGCCCACTACCTTTGTTTTCAAAAACCCGAGAGTTGCCACTTAACTGTTGCACTGGCGAGACAGATGTACCCCGGCCGCACGCGGTTTGCATTGGGAGCCTTTCAAGATGCGGCATTCTACTGGTGGACGTTTCGTCCCCGAGGCCCGCCCCCTGTGCAGACCTTTTGGTCTTTGATATATGTTGGCCATTGTGGGACGTTGATGCTGGGTCGACATCGGGCCTCACAGAATAGTCTTTTGTGTTAAATGCCGTTATTTTCATTGGACGACGATACAGCTCACCAATCCCCAGTGTACGAGTTGTCATAGCGAAACAGCTCTCCAGTTGCCAATATACGAGTTGTCAGAGCATTTCCATCATGGCTCTCTGGATTTGTATCTAATACCGGTTATGCCGGTGCTAGGGGTCGTGTGATCATATCATCCAAGTTGACACATGAACAGGTACAATAAAAGCCTACCTGAGATACAACACGTACCACGAATCGTTAGATTCTTGGTATGTGCTTTAGAATAGGTTAACCGGAATACTATACTGTGAAGTCATGTGACTCTGTCAGTATGTCGGCACCTCTTCCCACTTCCCTTATATGTGTTGTAATTTTTACCTGTATATGGCGAGATTCTGCTGGTGGACGTTTCGTCCCCGAGGCCCGCCCCCTGTACAGACCTTATGGTCTTTGATATATGTTGCCATTTGTGGGAAGTTGATGCTGGGTCGACATCGGGCCTTACAGAATAGTATTTTGTGTTGAATGCCGAAATTTTCATCGGACGACGATACAGCTCACCAATCCCCAGTGTACGAGTTGTCACAGCGAAACAGCTCTCCAATTGCCAATATACGAGTTGTCAGAGCATTTCCATCATGGCTCTCTAGATTTGTATCTAATACCGCGTATGCCGGTGCTAGAGGCCGTGTGGTCATATCATCCAAGTTGCCACATGAACAGGTACAATAAAAGTGTACCTGAGATACAACACGTATCACGAATCGTTAGATTCTTGGTATGTGCTTTAGAATAGGTTAACCGAAATTCTATACTGTGAGGTCATGTGACTCTGTCAGTATGTCGGCACCTCTTCCCACTTCCCTTATATGTGTTGTAATTTTTACCTGTATATGACGAGATTCTGCTGGTGGGCGTTTCGTCCTCGAGGCCCGCCTCCTGTATAGACCTTTTGGTCTTTGCTATATGTTGGCCTTTGTGGGAAGATGATGCTGCGTCGACATCGGGCCTTACAGAATAGTCTTTTGTGTTAAATGCCGTCATTTTCATCGGCCGACGGTACAGCTCATCAATTCCCAGTGTACGAGTTGTCACAGCGAAACAGCTCTCCAATTGCCAATATACGAGTTGTCACAGCATTTTCATCATGGCTCTCTAGATTTTTATCTAATGCCGATTATGCCGGTGCTAGGGGTCGTGTGGTCATGTCATCCAAGTTGCCACATGAACAGGTACAATAAAAGCGTACCTGAGATACAACACGTATCACGAATCGTTAGATTCTTGGTATGTGCTTTAGAATAGGTTAACCGGAATACTATACTGTGAAGTTATGTGACTCTGACAGTATGTCGGCACCTCTTCTCACTTCCCTTATACAGGTTGTAATTTTTACCTGTATATGGCGAGATTCTGCAGGTGGACGTTTTGTCCCCGAGGCCCGCCCCCTGTACAGACCTTTTTGTCTTTGATATATGTTGGCCTTTGTGGGAAATTGATGCCGGGTCGACATCGGGCCTTACAGAATAGCCTTTTGAGTTAAATGCCGTCATTTTCATCGGACGACGATACAGCTCACCAATCTCCAGTGTACGAGTTGTCATAGCGAAACAGCTCTCCAATAGCCAATATGCGAGGTGTAAGAGCATTTCCATCATGGCTCTCTAGATTTGTATCTAATACCGCTTATGCCGGTGCTAGGGGCCGTGTGGTCATATCATCCAAGTTGCCACATGAACAGGTACAATGAAAGTGTACCTGAGATACAACACGTATCACGAATCGTTAGATTCTTGGTATGTGCTTTAGAATAGGTTAACCGGAATTCTATACTGTGAGGTCAGGTGACTCTGTCAGTATGTCGGCACCTCTTCCCACTTCCCTTATATGTGTTGTAATTTTTACCAGTATATGGCGAGATTCTAAAGGTGGACGTTTCGTCCCCGAGGCCCGCCCCCTGTACAGACCTTTTGGTCTTTGATATATGTTGGCATTTGTGGGAAGTTGATGCTGGGTCGATATCGGGCCTTACAGAATAGTCTTTTGTGTTAAATTCCGTCATTTTCATAGGACGAGGATACAGCTCACCAACCCCCAGTGTACGAGTTGTCACAGCGAAACAGCTCTCCAATTGCCAATATACGAGTTGTCAGGGCATTTTCATTATGGCTCTCTAGATTTGTATCTAATATCGCTTATGCCGGTGCTAGGGGCCGTGTGGTCATATCATCCAAGTTGCCACATGAACAGGTACAATAAAAGCGTACCTGAGATACAACACGTATCACGAATCGTTAGATTCTTGGTATGTGCTTTAGAATAGGTTAACCAGAAGACTATACTGTGAAGTCATGTGACTGTCAGTATGTCGGCACCTCTTCCCACTTCCCTTATATGTGTTGTAATTTTTACCTGTATATGGCGAGATTCTGCTGGTGGACGTTTCGTCCCCGAGGCCCGCCCCCTGTACAGATCTTTTGGTCTTTGAAATGTTGGCATTTGTGGGAAGTTGATGCTGGGTCGACATCGGGCCTTACAGACTAGTCTTTTGTGTTAAATGCCGTCATTTTCATCTGACGATGATACAGCTCACCAATTCCCAGTGTACGAGTTGTCACAGCGAAACAGCTCACCAATTACCAATATACGAGTTGTCAGAGCATTTTCATCATAGCTCTCTAGATTTGTATCTAATACCGCTTATGCCGGTGCTAGGGGCCGTGTGGTCATATCATCCAAGTTGCCACATGAACAGGTACAATAAAAGCGTACCTGAGATACAACACGTATCACGAATCGTTAGATTCTTGGTATGTGCTTTAGAATAGGTTAACCGGAATACTATACTGTGAAGTCATGTGACTCCGTCAGTATGTCGGCACCTCTTCTCACTTCCCTTATATGGGTTGTAATTTTTACCTGTATATGGCGAGATTCTGCAGGTGGACGTTTTGTCCCCGAGGCCCGCCCCCTGTACAGACCTTTTGGTCTTTGATATATGTTGGCCTTTGTGGAAAGTTGATGCTGGGTCGACATCGGGCCTTACAGAATAGTCTTTTGTGTTAAATGCCGTCATTTTCATCTGACGACGATACAGCTCACCAATCCCCAGTGTACGAGTTGTCACTGCGAAACAGCTCTCCAATTGCAAATATACGAGTTGTCAGAGCATTTCCATCATGGCTCTCTAGATTTGTATATAATATCGCTTATGCAGGTGCTAGGGACCGTGTTGTCATATCATCCAAGTTGCCACATGGACGGTTACAATAAAAGCGTACCTGAGATACACGTCTCACGAATCCTTAGATTCTTGGTATGTGCTTTAGAATAGGTTAACCGGAATACTATACTGTGAAGTCATGTGACTGTCAGTATGTCGGCACCTCTTCCCACTTCCCTTATATGCGTTGTAATTTTTACCTGTATATGGCGAGATTCTGCTGGTGGACGTTTCGTCCCCGAAGCCCTCCCCCTGTACAGACCTTTTGGTCTTTGATATGTGTTGGCCTTTGTGGGAAGTTGATGCCGGGTCGACATCGGGCCTTACAGAATAATCTTTTGTGTTAAATGCCGTCATTTTCATCGGACGACGATACAGCTCACCAATCACCAGTATACGAGGTGTCACAGCGAAACAGCTCTCCAATTGCCAATATACGAGTTGTCAGGGCATTTCCATCATGGCTCTCTAGATTTGTATCTAATATCGCTTACGCCGGTGCTAGGGGCCGTGTGGTCATATCATCCAAGTTGCCACATGGACAGGTACAATAAAAGCGTACCTGAGATAGAACACATATCACGAATCGCTGGATTCTTGGTATGTGCTTTAGAATAGGTTAACCGGAATACTAAACTGTGAAGTCATGTGACTCTGTCAGCATGTCGGCACCTCTTCCTACTTCACTTATATGTGTTGTAATTTTTACCTGTATATGGCGAGATTCTGCTGGCGGACGTTTCGTCCCATAGGCCCTCCCCCTGTACAGACCTTTTGGTTTTTGATATGTGTTGGCCTTTGTGGGAAGTTGATATTGGGTCGACATCGGGCCTTACAGACTAGTCTTTTGGGTTAATTGCCGCCATTTACATCTGACGAAGATACAGCTCACCAATCGCCAGTGTACGAGTTATCACAGCGAAACAGCTCTCCAATTGCCAATATACGATTTGTCAGAGCATTTCCATCATGGCTCTCTAGATTTGTATCTAATACCGCTCATGCCGGTGCTAGGGGCCGTGTGGTCATATCAACCAAGTTGCCATATGAACAGGTACAATAACAGCGTACCTGAGACACAACACGTATCACGAATCGTTAGATTCTTGGTATGTGCTTTAGAATAGGTTAACCGGAATACTATACTGTGAAGTCATGTGACTCTGTCAGTATGTCGGCATCTCTTTCCTCTTCCCTTATATGTGTTGTAATTTTTACCTGTATATGGCGAGATTCTGCTGGTGGACGTTTCGTCCCCGAGGCCCACCCCCTGTACATACCTTTTGGTCTTTGGTATGTGTTGGCCTTTGTGAGAAGTTGATGCTGGGTCGACATCGGGCCTTACAGAATAGTGGTTTGTGTTAAATGCCGTCATTTTCATCGGACGACGATACAGCTCACCAATCACCAGTGTGCGAGTTGTCACAGCAAAACAGCTCTCCAATTGGCAATATACGAGTTGTCAGAGCATTTCCATCATGGCTCTCTAGATTTGTATCTAATACCGCTTATGCCGGTGCTAGGGGCCGTGTGGTCGTATCATCCAAGTTGCCATATGAACAGGTACAATAAAAGCGTACCTGAGATACAACACGTATCACGAATCGTTAGATTCTTGGTATGTACTTTAGAATAGGTTAACCGGAATACTATACTGTGAAGTCATGTGACTGTCAGTATGTCGGCACCTCTTCCCACTTCCCTTATATGTGTTGTAATTTTTACCTGTATGGCGAGATTTTGCTGGTGGACGTTTCGTCTCCGAGCCCCGCCCCCTGAACAGACCTTTTGGTCTTTGATATATGTTGGCCTTTGTGGAAAGTTGATGCTGGGTCGACATCGGGCCTTACAGAATAGTCTTTTGTGTTAAATGCCGTCATTTTCGTCGGACGACGATACAGCTCACCAATCCCCAGTGTACGAGTTGTCACAGCGAAAAAGCTCTCCAATTGCCAATATACGAGTTGTCAGAGCAATTCCATCATGGCTCTCTAGATTTGTCTCTGATACCGCTTATGCCGGTGCTAGGGACCGTGTGATCATATTATCCAAGTTGCCACATGGGCAGTTACAATAAAAGCGTACCTGAGATACACATATCACGAATCGTTAGATTCTTGGTATGTACTTTAGAATAGGTTAACCGGAATACTATACAGTGAAGTCATGTGACTGTCAGTATGTCGGCACCTCTTCCCACTTCCCTTATATGTGTTGTAATTTTTACCTGTATGGCGAGATTTTGCTGGTGGACGTTTCGTCTCCGAGGCCCGCCCCCTGAACAGACCTTTTGGTCTTTGATATATGTTGGCCTTTGTGGAAAGTTGATGCTGGGTCGACATCGGGCCTTACAGAATAGTCTTTTGTGTTAAATGCCGTCATTTTCGTCGGACGACGATACAGCTCACCAATCCCCAGTGTACGAGTTGTCACAGCAAAACAGCTCTCCAATTGGCAATATACGAGTTGTCAGAGCATTTCCATCATGGCTCTCTAGATTTGTATCTAATACCGCTTATGCCGGTGCTAGGGACCGTGTGGTCATATCATCCAAGTTGCCACATGGACAGGTACAATAAGAGCGTACCTGAGATACAACACATATCACGAATCGCTGGATTCTTGGTATGTGCTTTAGAATAGGTTAACCGGAATACTATACTGTGAAGTCATGTGACTGTCAGTATGTCGGCACCTCTTCCCACTTCCCTTATATGTGTTGTAATTTTTACCTGTATATGGCGACATTCTGCTGGTGGACGTTTCGTCCCCGAGGCCCGCCCCCTGTACAGACCTTTTGGTCTTTGGTATATGTTGGCCTTTGTGGGAAGTTGATGATGGGTCGACATCGAGCCTTACAGACTAGTCTTTTGTGTCAATTGCCGTCATTTACATCTGACGACGATACAGCTCACCAATCGCCAATGTACGAGTTGTCACAGCGAAACAGCTCACCAATTACCACTATACGAGTTGTCAGAGCATTTCCATCATAGCTCTCTAGATTTGATCTAATACCGCTTATGCCGGTGCTAGGGGCCGTGTGGTCATATCATCCAAGTTGCCACATGAACAGGTACAATAAAAGCGTACCTGAGATACAACACATATCACGAATCGTTAGATTCTTGGTATGTGCTTTAGAATAGGTTAACCAGAAGACTATTCTGTGAAGTCATGTGACGCAGTCAGTATGTCGGCACCTCTTCCCACTTCCCTTATATGTGTTGTAATTTCTACCTGTATATGGCGAGATTCTGCTGGTGGACGTTTCGTCCCCGAGGCCCGCCCCCTGTACAGACCTTTTGGTCTTTGATATATGTTGGCCTTTGTGGGAAGTTGATGCTGGATCGACATCGGGCCTTACAGACTAGTCTTTTGTGTTAAATGCCGTCATTTTCATCTGACGACGATACAGCTCACCAATCCCCAGTTTACGAGTTGTCACAGCGAAACAGCTCACCAATTACCAATATACGAGTTGTCAGAGCAGTTCCATCATAGCTCTCTAGATTTGTATCTAATACCGCTTATGCCGGTGCTAGGGGCCGTGTGGTCATATCATCCAAGTTGCCACATGAACAGGTACAATAAAAGCGTACCTGAGATACAACACATATCACGAATCGTTAGATTCTTGGTATGTGCTTTAGAATAGGTTAACCGGAATACTATACTGTGAAGTCATGTGACTGTCAGTATGTCGGCACCTCTTCCCACTTCCCTTATATGTGTTGTAATTTTTACCTGTTTATGGCGAGATTCTGCTGGTGGACGTTTCCTCCTCGAGGCCCGCCCCCTGTACAGATCTTTTGGTCTTTGAAATATGTTGGCCTTTGTAGGAAGTTGATGCTGGGTCGACATCGGGCCTTACAGAATAGTCTTTTGTGTTAAATGCCGTCATTTTCAACTGCCGATGATACAGCTCACCAATTCCCAGTGTACGAGTTGTCACAGCGAAACAGCTCTCCAATTGCCAATATACGAGTTGTCAGAGCATTTTCATCATGGCTCTCTAGATTTGTATCTAATGCCGATTATGCCGGTGCTAGGGGTCGTGTGGTCATATCGTCCAAGTTGCCACATGAACAGGTACAATAAAAGCGTACCTGAGATACAACACGTATCACGAATCGTTAGATTCTTGGTATGTGCTTTAGAATAGGTTAACCGGAATACTATACTGTGAAGTCATGTGACTCTGTCAGTATGTCGGCACCTCTTCCCACTTCCATTATGTGTTGTAATTTTTACCTGTATATGGCGAGATTCTGCTGGTGGACGTTTCGTCCTCGAGGCCCGTCCCCTGTACAGACCTTTTGGTCTTTGATATATGTTGGCCTTTGTGGGAAGTTGATGCTGGGTCGACATCGGGCCTTACAGAATAGTCTTTTGTGTTAAATGCCGTCATTTTCATCGGACGACGATACAGCTCACCAATCGCCAATGTACGAGTTGTCACAGCGGATCAGCTCACCAATTACCAGTATACGAGTTGTCAGAGCATTTCCATCATAGCTATCTAGATTTGTATCTAATACCGCTTATGGCGGTGCTAGGGGCTGTGTGGTCATGTCATCCATGTTGCCACATGAACAGGTGCAATAAAAGCGTACCTGAGATACAGCACATATCACGAATCGTTAGATTCTTGGTATGTGCTTTAGAATAGGTTAACCAGAAGACTATTCTGTGAAGTCATGTGACGCAGTCAGTATGTCGGCACCTCTTCCCACTTCCCTTATATGTGTTGTAATTTTTACCTGTATATGGCGAGATTCTGCTGGTGGACGTTTCGTCCCCGAGGCCCGCCCCCTGTACAGACCTTTTGATCTTTTATATTTGCTGGCATTTGTGGGAAGTTGATACTGGGTCGACATCGGGCCTTACAGACTAGTCTTTTGTGTTAATTGCCGTCATTTACATCTGACGACGATACAGCTCACCAATCCCCAGTGTACGATTCGTATTTTTCCCGGGGAGACCCACCACGTGTACGTGCAAAGATAGTGTAAGCACACCCACAGTGGCTCCCCCAGCTGGGATGTGTGTTTGATAATGGGAATAATAAAATATATAGAACACGCCATCTTTGTTCATGTTGTCTTTGCATTCCCATAACAAAAAAGGCAGGGTTGTGAGGTCCGGTGTTAGCTATACCTGATGTCTGCAGGAGTACGGAAGCACGCCCCGACGCTACGTGTATTGAAGACGACCCCACCCGAGTTCGTCCGAATCATAGCGCGCGGCGCGGACCCTGACCTTGTACGCTGTCTGTGCGAAATGGGGTACAACCTGTTAAAAGGCAACGTGCCACTGACTCCGGCTAAGAAGACCAAGTTGGCCAAGCACAAGACAGGTCTCTGGACCCTGGTCCAGAAGCGAGTCTCCCAAACACAGAAGAAGAAGGTTTTACAGAAAAGGTGGCTTTCTCGAGGCAATCTTAGCACCGTTGGCCGCTTTCGTGTTTGGATCGATATTGGGTGGACTGTTGGACCGACAATGAACCACACAAAAAATGGTACTCGTCGAACCACGGCTCCGTCAAAGCCTACAATCACCGTAGCCCGTACCCTCTACCGTCAGTACGTTAAATACACTCGATGAAGAGATGCGTCAGATCTTTCAACGACAGGGGTTAACCGACAGTGAGAAAGTACAATGGTGCAATGAGACGCTTCAGCGATACATGACGTTCATGAACCAATACAAAACCCTCTTCACCCCACCACGCAAAATACCGACGACCACAGCACCGCTCCAACAGACGTCATTACGAGGTGTACCACCCACAGCCCCACAGTGGATTGAAGACGAAGTCTTAAAGAGTGTACCTGCATCGTTTAAGAAACAATCTGGCCTGGTATTACAACGGGTGAAAGATAATCCTAACATGACTTGGAATGATAAAGGCGAACTACAGGTACAGAACCAGGTGATCCCCGGTACCCACATGACGGATTTATTGAATGATTTAATGCGTCAAAGCAGGTCACACACGGATCCTCAAGGATGGGAGGTCTTTCCTCAAGGCTTGAAATACATGCATGTAACACATGAATTGGTGGGGAGCCTCCGGCACTGGGCCTGGATGCAACAGGCCGTACATCGGCCGGTGCGCGCACCTCGCAAGTCTCAACGACAGACACAACCCCCACGGACTTGGAAAGCTGGGTGGGAACCGGCGACACCACCCAAAGCGCCAAAACGGCGGGCACCTTTTTACCCCTTTAAAACATCACCCCTGGAACTACGTCCATCAAGATTTATGACACGTAGCAAATCACCGCGACGATCACGACGCCGGGTACAAGCGCCCAAGGCCAACTATTAATACCGGAAGAGGTGGCAGGAAAGCTCAGTCGCCATGTTGTACCTCACCCTACCCAGTAACAGCTCGGCAAACGTGTTCCCGAGCAATACCTTCAAGCAATTCCCGAGCAATACTTCAAGATCCTCATGGTGCTCATATGAACAGCCACAATCAAAGCGTGACTGAATTACATCATTCTCTGGATAACGACTTTACTAAGATTATTATGGATTAAGAATACTTATCAGCGATACAGATTTTATACTTTTGGAACATCATTATGTCTTGTCGGCATCATTGAAACTGTTGACCGCTTCTCTCTTGTAGGAAACTAGCCTATGTTTATGTATACTATGATTGTCGTTTTGAATTTGGTGCTAATACTGTTATTCGGAATATGGAATAGGTCTTTGGATTATGGACGCGGATATTCTTCAATGGACGACGGCTGATTTATAAATGACGGACCAGACGCTTGTAATTCATCTAGGCGTTGTGCGATCGCCGGGTGGATAACAAGACAGAACCCCTCCCGTTCAAAGATTCCGTTTTCCTGTCGTTTAGCGAATACAATCAGACGTTCCAGTTGAGGCTGACTGCCAACTTGAATATAGAATTCAGCAAGGGCCTAAAACAACTGTTAGGACCGCGTGATAATCTGTACGCGGGTCCTACCGAAGTAGGCTTCACCGCCGAATCCACCTACAGTACAATGGGCATGCGTGGTGGTTTGTATGGTGATCAAGTTACACGCAATTTCCAGCACATCGTTGATCTACCGGTCGGTCAGACCGATATTAGGTCTATATCATCATCGATATAAGAGACGATAACGGTCAACCGATTGCATTCAAGCGTGGGAGTGTTGACACTTCATTTCCGTCAAGTCCGAACGGTTCTCTTTGCATAATGAAGGTGCCTTATCAATGCAATATATCCAGTTACGCGAATAATTACACCAAACAAGCCGGGGGTAATCTACCCCTGTTCAGTGGAGTGCGCATTCAGCGCGTGCATGGGCTGGGGAACAGCCGACCCAGCGACGACGCACATCGAAGACGCAGGATATCATTTCTTAAACATGTCTTTCATCCACGCCTAGTCGTGTCCTTCTACCAGCAGTGAATTTGATTTGTGGACCGTACCACCTACCCAGACCAGTGCCGAGGAGGGGCAATGGGTAGAACATCTATCCCTCTCCAGCATAACAGCCACAGGCCCCATTGAATTCCCCATCACCAATGCTGATACGACATACCTGGATTTAGCACATACGTACCTGTACGTGAAAGCTAAAATCACCAAAAAAGATGGATCAGTCCTCAAAGAAGATGCACCAGTGGGACAATCGCTGGCTCCATTCGCTATATCAGCAAGTGGATATATCACTCAGTGATAAACTTGTGAGTGCGTCGACGAACACGTACCCGTCCCGGGCCTACAAGGAAACACTGTTATCCTACGGGCGTGACGCTAAAAAGTCGGACTTGACAGCACCGTTGTTCTACCGAGATACCCCAAGCGAGGTCGAGGCGAGTCCTGATAAACTTGGATGGACAGAGAGAATGGAATTCACGGCCCAGATTCACTCGGTCGGTATGATGAGACGTCTGCATGCAGACTTATTCATACAGGACCGTTATCTCTTGAACTGGGTACCTGTCAAAATACGACTAGCGTGCAACGCCTGGGTTTGCCTTGATGGCTCCGAATGACGACATCGAATATAACATTGTCATCCAAGACGCCAGTCTGTTTGTACGCAAAGTGAAACCGAGCCCAGATGTACAGTTGGGACACATCAGAGCCTTGGAGAAAAAACCAGCCCAGTACCCTTTTCCGTCCCTAAAGGGAATATGATTGCCAACCAAGAAAATTTATTTCTGAGGGATTTGCCCAAGCGCCTAAACATCGCTTGTGTGGAGAACTTCAGTTATAACGGAGCGATCACGAGGAATCCGTTCAACCTAAAATCGTTCAACACCAATGTCGTGGTCCTGCATGTGTCTCGTCAAGAAAGTAACTTACGCTTGGAACTCCATTTCGGGAACCTTTACCGCGAACGATCAATGTGATTTGCTACGATTTGAACATTATTCAAATCGATAAAAGCCCTAACGTCCTGTGTGATTACGCCACTTAACAATGATACAAACCAGATTATCACCGTGCTGGAGAACGATCGGTGGACACGTCCGGTGTTTCAAGGAGTGTTTGCCCGAGATGTGTTTCCGTTAGACCGTGTGTATCCTGCCGCCTACGTCCTCAACACGGACCCGATGGATCGGCCCGGTCAACATTGGGTGGCCGTGTACTTGACAGAACAGCAGGGCGAATACTTGATCCGTACGACCTGCCACCCCTCCATCCCGATTTAACAGCCTTCATGGACGAAGGCACATAGACCTGGTGTTGGAACAGTCAAGCGTTGCAAGGCCTGAACAGTAACGTGTTCGGTCAGTACTGCCTGTTTTACCTCTACCACCGATGCCGGGGACGAACGCTACCTACCATCGTACAGATGTTTGACGAGTACCCTCAAGCTACCGATCGAGATGTACTAGTGTATGACTGGGCCGCTCATTATTTCAATGTACAAGCCCCGTTCTTGGCTTAAGTTCTAAACATTTCAATGTACAAGTCTCTGTTCCGGGCTTCAGTTTTCACGTGGTTGTTCTCACGTTGCTGTTGTTATTTATTGTTGAATAAAAAATATATACGAGATCTCAACCAAAACGCTATCTTGTGTGTTTTCTGTACAATAGTGGCCGTCAAGGCCCAATGCTTGAACAGACATGTGGGATTCTAATCTTAACCAATCTGGTATAGGCCAGTCAATGAGGCGGCTGGGAAAGTAGCCAACCAGTCGCCTAGGATGGGGCCAAATGTAACCAATCAATGACCAGAAAACAATGCAAGAGCACTGCAGTAAAATAGAGAGCCAATGAAATCAGCCCACAGACAAAGTACAACATGTTTTGGTCTAGGTTAAGAGCGAGCATTCCAGCACAAACTTTTGACGACGAATGGAGATGGCAAGAGTCCGAGGTGCGCGTAAAGTACATGAAGACGACGAGTGAAGAAAAGGAGCGAAAGCTGACGATATTGTCAGGGACCATGTTTGATGACGTACATTCTGGGAGATTAACATTGGAGTAAATGAAGGATATATACTGTCGTATTCAGGGACAGATAACTCTTGTTGCGTTTTCCTGGACATGTCAATTAACATTGAAGTAACTGAAGGACATATACAGTCGTATTCAGGGGTAGATAACTCTTGCTGTGCCACAACGACAGGTCCGAAAGGACACATAGACGCCTCTTGACTCCTCGAAACAGGTCTCGATCCGCCGGGAAGCGATATTAGCCCCTATAAACGTGGTTGATTGGGGTTTTCCCTATTTTAGGGGTAAAGTCCGTGTTTCGCATTTTATAGATTCGACCCCAATCCTAATTTTACATATACCCACTCACACGCCCTGTCTCTCTCGGCAGGTCCCGATCCGCTGGGAAGCCATATTAACCCCTCTAGACCGTGTTGATAGGGGTTTTCCCTATTTTAGATGTAAATTCCATGTTTCCGGATTTTATAGGTTCAAACCCAATCCTAATATTACATGCATCCACCCATGACTTGATCGCCCTGGAGGAGCGCTTCACTTTGACACCTCCCACGACCAATTTGGACCATTAGGGGCCCACCTCGACCTCAAAAGGTCAATTCTCATGCCTGTTTGTCTACTGCTCATGCACAGAATGACGTCAGTTCCACGTCACACCCATCCAGTCGGATGAGCCCTCACGAGTGCTTCACACTGATACCTCACTCGACCTACCAGGGGCCCACCTACCAGGATCCCAAACACCTCACACGTACGACGCACGCGGACCACGGATGGTTCATTTCTACCCCAAACAACTTCCTTTACACTCTCAAAATGCCCGCTTTGACTATTATTCCTACTGATGACGTCACCAATGACGTCACAGATGACATAGACATCCCTCCAGTCGTGGTCTACATCGCAAGAGCTTCACACTGATACCCCATACGGTCCATTTGAACCACGGATGGTCCCTCGATCGCTCAAACACATTCACGCACACCCCTCCACTTTACTTACTACACCCAACTGATGCCGTCATCAATGACGTCACAGATGACATGGACATCCCTCAAGTCGTGGTCTACATCACGAGAGCTTCACACTGATACCCCACACGGTCCATTTGGACCACGGATGGTCCCTCAATCGCTCAAATACACCCCACGCACCCCCAAAATGCCCACTTTGGCTACTACTCCTACTGATGACATGGGTAACCCTCAAGTCGTGGTCTACACCATGAGGGCTTCCCACTAATAACCCACACGGTCCATTTGGACCACAGATGATCCTTCGATCGCTCAAACACACCCCCTGAGCACCCCCAAATTAACCACTTCACTTACTACACCCAACTTATGCCGTCATCAATGACGTCACAGATGACATGGACATCCCTCAAGTCGTGGTCTACACCACGAGGGCTTCACACTAATAACCCACACGGTCCATTTGGACCACAGATGATCCTTGATCGCTCAAACACATCCCCTGAGCACCCCCAAATTGACCACTTTACTTACTACAGCGCATGCGCAGATTGACGCGACTTCCAACAAAACACGCCAGTCTGACTCTACCACACGAGAGCTTCACACTGATAACCTACACGGTCTATTTGGACCAAGGATGGTCTCTCAATCACTCAACAGACATCCACGAACCCTCAAACTGCCTGCTTTGTATACTACGGCTAGACTGCGCATGCACAGAATGACGAAAACGGACGAAGCATTATTCCAGTTGGATGCTCCTTCAGGAGAGCTTCAAAATGAGACCTCATATGACCCAATCGGATCACTATGGGTCCCCTGGACCCCAAAACACCCACCCCAGCGCTACTTGCCCAATGCGCATACGCACATGACTTTTTCAACAAATTTCATCGCTTGGCTTTGAGCCCCCTCCCGTCGTGTTCTACGTGGTGAGCCGAAGAAAACAAGATGCCACAACACATACCGCAAATGTCCATGAGTGGGTTTCCCAGTGGGACAAACATTGTCCACTGAGCAAGTATGGGCCTATCCACCCCATCAGACCTACCTGAACTTTCCAAAAACATTCACCGCTTAGCTTCTAGACCCCTTCCAGTCCATGAGTCCATGTCTATGAGTGGGTTTCCCAGTGGGACAAACATTGTCCACTGAGCAAGTATGGGCCTATCCACCCCATCAACCTACCTGAACTTTCCAAAAAAATTCGCCGCTTAGTTTCTAGACCCCTTCCATCGTGTTCTACAGCTTGAGACGAAGAAACCAAGATGCCACACCCCATAGTAAAATCCACAAGACAAAAAAATGATCACCCCTATCCATACGTGCATTCCCGTATATACTAACGTGCAAATGTTCGAATCAGGAGAGATCACCCGGAATTTGCCCCACAGAGGTTTCGCCTAGTCCGAGTTGTGTTCCTTGCCTCCAGATGGCAGCACGATCGATGCCAAAAGGGGAATTTCCACAGCAGCGCCGCCATTTTGTGTGTTTATATTTTGTGGCGATATACTGGACACGCTTTACCCTATAGTCGCACTGACGCTAGACTCGTCATAATAACAACACCTACAGAGTATCTTTATTACTATAAGTCTTACTTTCCATGGATTCATGTATTTTTTTCGTGCCAATACGGTTTTGGGGAAACCTGTATGGCTATGACGAGGGTTCCCCACTTGCCATTTATGCTGGGCATAGTGCTGGAGATATTTTCGGGGACACTGTTCCATGCATTCCATTGATGCTTTGGATGAGCAGATAAAGGCTTATTTACCCTTATATTCTCTCGGAGATGACCGGACATTGACAGGTATGACCGGACATTCCCGAACATTTCCGGAGAATCAGGCGACCACCCCGCGTATTTCAAGTCTCGGGACTACTTCCTGTCCGCGAAGGCTTCTCCCCGCGATCGCATCACCGACGGACTACTTTCTGTCCGCGAAGGCTTCTTCCCTCGACCGCGTTACCGCCAGACCGCATTACGGCAGAGGAATACATGCCCCAAAGGTCATTTCCGGTCACCTGACCGGAAGTGCCGTAACTATAGTGAACTTGACCTTACATCCGGATACTTTATGCAAATTTTTTAGGTCAATGGGACTCCAGATACACTTATACTACTACTGCTAACATGAGAAGCTGTGTCAAATAATAAAACTTCATTTCAGGATCGTACTTTTAGTAATTTCGTTAATTAAAAATCTCACAGTTCGGAAGGAAAGACGATTATGAGAATAACTTCTACAAAACAATTTTACCGCTGATGAAATTCTCAAACGCATAGTTTGGTCAGTAGGTGCAAGCATTCCATGTGAGACTAATGGAAATAAAAAATAATAATAGCGTTATACGGAAATATTTTCGTGAAAAAGATTCAGTTGACTACCGGAATTATGAAATGTTCGTTAAAAAAACACTTGTATGGGAAGGTTTAAGTGTTTTCGTTCAGTATTCACTTTATAGGTGAAGGAACTGATCAACGCACCGTTTAGGTGTGGAAAATCAACGTACGCTTAAGATATGTAAACCCCGATTAGGTGTTTGTGAGGTTTCTTTCCTTTTTTCGACGTTACAGCTTTGGAATACTCTGTCAAATCACAAAAGCAACGCGTTTGCGAACTGGCGAACTGGTGCAGTCGGGAACACGCGAAAATTCGTAGGACTGAAAGTACACGAGCGCCACCTGGGGAGATAATTCAGCTCGACTAAACCCATTATGGAGACTCTATTACCCTCAGTGTCAGTCCCCGGGAGATGAGAGTAGCATGGAAAGGACAGATTTATTATTATTTCTGCGGTGGGGGAACTGCGGTGGGAGGAAAATGTGAGTAGAGATATTAAGCGTGTCCTGGCTCGGAGGCAGAGCAATCTGTTGAACTAGATATACACGTCATCCGGTTATTTATACCTTATGACATCATGCCAGCTAATTTTACTACATATCTATACATATTCGGTTATTTATACCTGATGACACCATGCGACGTTCTCCCTCGAACCTATATATAAGCGCCCTTGTCTACCGTCATCCACCTAATTTTACTACATATCTATACATATTCAGTTATTTATACCTGATGACATCATGCGACGTTCTCCCCCGAACCTATATATAAGCGCCCTTGTCTACCGTCATCCACCTAATTTTACTACATATCTATACATATTCGGTTGTTTATACCTTATGACACCTAATTTTACTACATATCTATACATATTCGGTTATTTATACCTGATGATATCATGCGACGTTCTCCCCCGAACCTATATATAAGCGCCCTTGTCTACCGTCATCCACCTAATTTTACTACATATCTATACATATTCGGTTATTTATACCTGATGACACCATGCGACGTTCTCCCCCGAACCTATATATAAGCGCCCTTGTCTACCGTCATCCACCTAATTTTACTACATATCTATACATATTCGGTTATTTATACCTGATGACATCATGCGACGTTCTCCCCCGAACCTATAT
>JAVTVY010011347.1:0-50628 GCA_036873755.1 Hanleya hanleyi
GATAATGTTTACAGGTATATGTGTATAACAAACAACTTGCGTCAGACGATTCATATAAAATATACATTTCTTTTATGCCATAATGATTTAGATAATTAATATCATTGTTATACGTCATCTCGGTCTTCCTGTTCTCTGATTCTTGACTCTACTCTCAGTGACGAAGATGCGTCCGAATCGATTGTCCGATACTGCCCATACCAACTACATGCAGTGTTTCGCTCGTACAGTATTTGAAGCTTGTTATGGGCGACCGGCGTAATCTTGTAACGTTTTCTTCCCATGATTGTGTTGGAAAATAAGATATGTTGATAGAATGTCGAGTGAGATATTATGAAAAATATTACGCAAATTCGCAATGTATATCTGCATATACCACATGCTTTCCGAAAATTGTTGACCAACTGAGCAGTGTGTTTGTATTTGTTTATTTTGTGATGTGGCGCGAAAACACTGAGATAGACCATATAATTTCTTGTTCAATATTTTGTAAACGATGGCGGCTTCGGCATGAATGTAGTAGAAAAACAACTAATTATCATTAAATGAGCCCAGCGCGTGAATTGTGTGTATTGCAATTACAAGTAATTAGCCGAGGTGCGGAAGTCACAGCAGGCGGTAACACCGACTGTGAGTAATGCGCCCTAATCCCCACAGCGCAGAGTTCTTCCACAGAAAGTGAATTTTTGAGAGCTAAAATTTCACGTTTGCAAATATCTTTTAAGGAAAATAACAGAAACACTTGATAGGTTTATTCTTCAACTTTTGAAATTTGCAAAGAAAAAAAATATATCGATAGTTTGAGCCTATTTCCCGGGCCTTGAGTCCTTAAGAAATAAATTCTGATACATTACCAAAAAATCATCTGAGACACATTCAAAATACAGTTCCGGGACTTTAGAAACACCATTCAGTTCCTTCTTTGGCACAAGAGTTATAGGTGACACCCAAGGTGATGTCTACGGTCGAATAACACCAGCATCCAACATCTCTTTGACCTGGTTTTTCACCACATGCTGTTTCATCAATGGCAACGTATAAGCTCGTTGTCTGATGGGGGGACGCCCGTTGGAATGGTGCACTCTACTCTCGGATGTTTTCCAGCCCCTAGTCGTTTGACGGTATCAAAAACATCATGAAATTCCTCTATCACTCCGTCGATGATAGGATGACCCTTCTTCTCCTTGATAATGGCAGTGGCGTCAATGGCGTTGGCATAATCTCTGTCAGGTCTTCCACGGTGTGAAGTGTTCTGGTATGCACCGGCTGGAGGGTGTGGCCTCTGTGTCCCTTGGGCTGATGGGGTTCCTTGCCGACTGTGTGACTGTTGTTGCCCCAACTTAGTTATTTTAGATGATAACAGCCTTCTTTGCTTCTCCACCGCTCTATTTTTCTTCTCTAATGGAGTTTACCAAGGCTGTCACCCCGTTAGCAATTGTCTGTAATTCATAAACTCGTACTGGCTATGCCATCTTATTTCTCGCCCCACGTTGGGCGCCAATGAAAATTTTAATAAGTTTTTGTTACGTTGTTACGACTAGCGTCGTCACTCAGTGGTTTGTTTTTCCCATAACCAATAAAACGACCGTTCGCAGGTAAGATCTGGTGTAACTCTAGAATAATTGGAAGCGAGAAAATCAGATGATGAAGTGGAGTATATCACAATCAAAACAATTGCCAGCAGTAGGTCCAACCCTCAGTTCAGGAAGATGAATGTGTTTTACGTCGAAACATCAAGTCAAGATGTTATATGACTTCTGAGACAAAACGCCGAATGTCTCAGGAGACCAAGATGTTAAAGTCTGAGGAAAATACTTCTCACGCCAAGTTTTATACATTTCTCTAGTATTGACATTTAACTTGACTGACACTCTGGATATGAATAATCAAAACAGACCAATAACAACTTAATACAGATAGGCAAAATGCTTTCCTACACAATCAATTAACATTTACCAGGGCCAGCAAAATATGCTTGATACACGTCCCCTACACGAATTTAACATGGTCAATTAAGCCTGGTCTCGAGGTCTGGTACAATTCATGACCTAAATGTTCAGAACATATTCCTTTACATTTAACTTGGATATAGTTCACAATATCAATTTCTTAAAATGATATGAGATGGAGACAATAGCCTGTCCGTGAGTTCATGACCCAAATGAACAGATTAATTACTGTATCTTCTTCAGCAAGATATGATATACGCAAAAATACAGCCATGCAGAAATGCTCCTTTTACGTTTAATATATAGATTCATGTATATGCGATTATACCACCATGCTTAATACGATATAACTAACATACATAAAGCATTGCTCTTGTATAATACAGTGATATTATAATCAAATAAGATGCAGGATTCAAACAAGATTCAATCCTGAATCTCACATACTGTTCTTTGTAATCAGTTTGTCCGAGATGCTCTCAGCCCATAATTCAGAAATAACACCAGAAGGACTAATCCGCAGAAGTGACTTTTGTAGTCTGAATACATAAGGCCAATGACTGAAGCGTTCCAGTGAATAATTCTGTACAGTCAATAATCACTCTACAGTTTGGATATTTATTTCTGAACACCGATGGCCTCCGCAATCGAATTGTTTCCTTGGTAGGCAACATCACCAGATGAGAGAAGAAGACATGTAAGAAGTCAATCCACTCATTGATGATTCGTGAGCATGTAGATCTCCCTACACAAAATCGTTCTAGTCTCAGTCGCATGAGAACCATAAGAAACGTGTCGATCAGTCGCATTTTCGTTGGTCGACCACGCTTTTTATTGGCGGAATCTTCCTCTCTGACTTCTTTGATTGAATTGAACATAACTCCAAACATACCCAGTATTGGTAGATCGGTATAAAAACTACACTGCTCATCACTCCCAATGTCTTCAAAAGTAAATATGGGTAGATTGACCTGTATTCCAATTTCAGATGTGGAGGCTTTAGGGGTTTGTGTTTCAAAGGTTCTTGTGATAACCACCCCGGTGATATGAGTTTGAGTTTCACAGCCTGTGACCATTGGTTTAGTTTGGCATTCACTGTTTCTCTGCCTGCTAATGACTGAGCCATCAAACTGAAAAAGAACAAAAGTATAGTATTGATTGATTGAAATTGTAGTTTAAGGGCCGCTTCCCATACGGATTTCGCGGCCCATCAACTCAATGTTTTATTTTAATTTCACGTTACGTTTCTTAGTTCATTTAAGATGTTTACAAGCACTGTATTTTAAAATTAAAGGATAATCTAAATAAACAAACAAAAATTTATTTTTAAAGCAACTGAGAAAGACAGCACCTACTGCCAAAAAATTAACGTTTTCTTACCCGAAATTTCATGAAGAATTCAGAAATCTGGTTATTTATTCTGTCAAATAAATATTTCTGTGAAAAAAATCGCGATTTTTCGCATATTTTTACTCGAAAATCATGTTTTGCGGGGGCTGCCATCTTGGATTTATGGCAGTGTGGGTGAGTTAGCAAAAATTAAAATAACATCAAAATTTAATCTAAGAATATTTTCTGTAGATTTGAAACAAAAAAGATAAATATACTGATAAATTCAAGGATGAATTCACTTCCGTCCGATATAGAATAATTGGCGAAAACGTCCGAATGTCGTCTGCACTTCGGCCATGCGCGCGAGCAAATGTTCATAGTGCTCACGTGGCCTGCGGTCAACAACATCGTTTCGTTGCGAAAACGTCACTCACTGCAGAGAAGAACTTTCATATAATTTAGTTCTATGGCAAGAAAAACCTGCATAGAATTTACATAATTAACAATCTTATTTATTAGGCTTTTTAAAAGATGATCAGTTGTTTATCAGAAAATTAGCATTGACAACGGTGGCAAAATCAAGCCATTCAAGTTATTTCGCTGACGTCCGCGTGATAAATTAGGTCATCCCCAGCTTGTGAACGGGGGTCACAACGAGTTACAAAATGTTAAGATGATAAGATGAAAGAAATTATTCCCAAGCAAACGCCGGTGACACTGTGATTGTCTGAACTGCCAGATATCATCCATTTACTCCACAGTCAGAGTTAATCACTACAGCATTGATCGACGAACAACCAAGTTGCAAGTGTAATTTGGCTGAAACACATGAGTGACCTACATCATGCTATAGTTTATTGCAGATTTTATTCTATTTACATCAGTTCATTTTTGTGGGACTAGACAACTGATAAAATGAAATTTTTGAAAGCCAGATTCCTCATTTCAGACACAAATGTAATTAAATCTGTTGTTTGTAAATATCAATATCCAATTAGAGTTAATTTATGGTTTTTATGTCTTGTTTTTCATTTGTCTACTATACTTTGATCATATATAAATTGTAAAGCCATTATAAACATCGCAATATGTCTGTCCATTATAGTAACATCTCTTTTCGAATATATTTTGGCATTCTAAATTTTTCATTCAAGTATAAAATTTAAATCACTCTATCAATTTAATTCCTTAAATTAATTTATAATGAAAAAGACTGCGATGTTTTGTAGTTAGGTTCGATCTGGGATACAATATCAATATTTTATCCCATGTTAATCGATCTAGCGTGGGGCATGTCAATTCTGATCGAATTCTCATGTGTTTGTGTTTGTCATTTCGTACCCAAACCAAATTGACCATAAACTTTTTGTACTCAGTCCATTTCGTACTCAAACCTTTTCGTATTCAGACCGCCTCGTACCCTTTTTCGTACCATTTGTGAACATGCATGTTAAATGAAGGAATAAAAAAAAACTCTGCTGTTGACTTTGGCCCATCCGTCAAGGAAGCGAACGTTGTTCACCCGGTTTACAATACTCGGTTTACAGTAAACTCCGGTTTACTTCAGTTACAAGCATCTGGTCCGTCATTCATAATTCAGCCGTCGTCCATTAAAGAATATCCGCGTCAATATACATATACAGTGGCATATATAACATACTTGGATCTAAGATGTGTAAGCTGATTAGAAGTTCTGGATAATGAACAGATTAATCAGATAGTAAAAAAAAAAAAATTCCACAAACAATAGCTACCGGTAGTATACATATTCGTAGTGATCAATAAATATTTTGATCCATACATGTAACATATGTAAATTTATGCTTTGTTTATTAAAAGTTACGACATTGATACAGTGACATCTCTGGGGGATTTCTCCCCCCCCTGAAAAAGCCTAATTTTAACACAGAATTAAATGAAAGAAATTCTAAAACAAATAGTTCAGCTCTAATTTTAACATTATTTTCAATGTACTAGCTTTCACTTTGCCAAGTTGTAGAAATTAATCTCAAGTATGAGCGAAGATTTTTAGGAATTACAACACATATAAGGGAAGTGGGAAGAGGTGCCGACATACTGACAGAGTCACATGACTTCACAGTATAGTCTTCTGGTTAACCTATTCTAAAGCACATACAAAGAATATAACGATTCGTGATATGTGTTGTATCTCAGGTACGCTTTTATTGTACCTGCATGTGGATGACTTGGATGACATGACCACAAGGCCCCTAGCACCGGCATAAGCGGTATTAGATACAAATCTAGAGAGCTATGATGGAAATGCTCTGACAACTCGTATATTGGTAATTGGTGAGCTGTGTCACCTACTTCGCTGCGGCCCAGGTTAAAAATCCCCAGTTGTGCGGTGGGAGATAGGGGGAATGTCCTGGCTTCACAACTATCAATCACCATTAAGTCTTGCTTTTCATTTGTTTACAATAATTGATTATATTAATTATCGTATAAACATCGCAATATTTCTGTCCATTATTGTAACGTCTCTCTTCGAATATTTTGGCATTCTAAATTTTTCATTCAAGGATAAAATTAAAATCATTCTATCAGTTTAATCCCTTAAATTAATTTATAATGAAAAAGCACCCCAATATTTTGTGGTTTACATGTTCGATCTGGGATACAACATACTTTATCCCAGGTTCAATCTAGAGTAGTAATTCTGATCGAATGTGTTTGATTATACTGAAAATAATTCATATTTTCGGGACTTTGAAAAACATATAGGCAGTCTGCTATGTCAGATAAAGAACAATGGTTCAGGACAGGAAAATGAAAAGAATTCACACCAGGCTGCGCCTATCTATATAATTTCCCATGTCCCTTCTATGTTTCTGTAATATAACAGTGACTATATATATGGCTTGCGAAAAACAGAAAAAGAAAAAGTGATATGAAAAAGACAAAGCCAGAAGCGAACAAAAGAAGTATACTTCGTTCGTTTCTAGGCTTTGCCCAGCCACTCTAAAGTTTGACTCCTCTTTCATAAGAGAGGCTGCAAATCCAGGGGAGGTAACCTATTTATGGGAAGAAGCTTGTTGAGGTCGAAAAGGTAACCATAGTCACTTAATCAACAGACATATGCGATATATTTGCACTGACATTTCTTGGATTTTGCATAGTTCAATGGTAGGGCATTGCAAGAATTCGAATGCAAGTAACTTGTGAATCATGGCTAAAGGATTAGGTGATCCTTAGAAATTAACGTATAGTCTGAAACTAAACTTCGACAAAACTAATATACACGTACACTTTGTAATTTTCAAGATAATGGACCTTTTTCAGACAGCTGATCTTTGACATATTTTTCGTGTTTATCCGTCAATCTATCTTCGTGTCCAGAGCATTGAGAGATCAACAGAATTAGCATGTCGGCAGTACCAGTGAGGGAGCTATTTTAGACACTTCAGAATCAAATTTTATTCAACTGCAGCAATAATTGATCAGATGAGTCATGAACTAATTATTCATATGCTGTTTATTTCATTGGCATATGTTTAGAGAAAGTTAAAATAATTTTTATCGAGAAAAATCAGAGGATATTTCAGGTACCCCCACGGCACCAAACAAACCAGCAAGTGCCATTGACAATGCATGGAAGGCAGGGGCACCCGTACTGCAAATTCCTTGTGCATTTATTTCACGTAGTGCCAAGTGTCTAAATATATATTAAGAACTGAAGATGAGTATCTCCATGATAAATACAAGGTATTTTAAGCAAATATTGCGCATTTTTGCGCTCAGAAAATTGAATTCTCCGTCAAAATATGAGATGAAAAATAGTTGTTTTTCAAAGTAGATTTTTTGACAGAAAAAAAAATTAGTCTCGATGGCTAACATTTTGAACCCCGATGAGTTTCAGCTTCCTTTTCAAACTTATGAAAATTGTTCATATACATGAACGCTGCGCGTGGAACAGCAGGAAGTGTCCAAAATATCACCTGTCCAAAATAGCCCTCTCAACTGTAGAGGATTGAGATGCATTTACCTCCTTTAACTTGTTTTCTGGAAGGTGTCATTTAATCAGAAATATTAAAGGTTTTATTAACAACAAAGATATTCTTGTAACTGGCAAACGCCATGTGCAACCTGGAATGTCCAATTACCCTGGATCGCAAAATGATAGGCCCTACTATAACATTACCTCGAATACCATCTGAACCTGTGACGTCACCAACACATTCCCAGAGAATACATATCCGCTCCGAAAGACTGTTTGGTAGCAAAATATTTTCTGATATTGGGGTAAGAGAAATTCAACATAGATGTAAGTTACAAATAGATGTCTTATAATGTGGAAATTTGCTTTAAAAAATATATTTGAAGAGATTATTTATCGGGAACCTGATTTAGCAGGAGCGTAAATTCTGTACATTTATTCGTAGACAGTATATTCGCCCCAGGTTACCATTGAACTCCCGATAATCTCCGTTATGAGCCACCACTCAAGAATGTTTTGTGTTTATTTTGTTTTATATAAAGTATATGCGTCGGATATGACATTCTGTTCCTGTCAGTAATCCTTGTCATGGACTAAACTTCTTCGATCCCAGCTGTTAGCTGGAGTAGAATAAATGCCACTCGCGGTTTAATTGTGGCTGTTGATGGTTTAGAAATGTTGAACACATGGTTCCCACACATTACCAAGACCCGGACTATAAGCTGAATTAAAGAGCTGTGAAACTGAAAGCTAGATTCCTATCTTGCCATCGGCATGTGGTATTTATAACCCAATTCATGAATGCAGGCGCTCCAAAGTACAAGCCAGTTTGTTCGAGAATGGATGCCCTCCACTGTATAAGCCAGTTTGTTCGTGAATGGAGGCCCTCCAATGTATAAGCCAGTTTGTTCGTGAATGTAAGAGCTCCAAAGTATAAGCCAGTTTCTTCGTGAATGGAGGCCGTCCGAAGTACAAACCAGCTTGTTCGAGAATGGAGGAGCTCCAGAATATAAGCCAGTTTGTTCGAGAATAGAGGCACTTCAAAGCACAAGCCAGTTTTTTCCTGAATAGAGGTGCGCAAAACTACAAGCTAATTTGTTCGTGAATGGAGGCGCTCCAAAGTACAAGTCAGTTTGTTCGTGAATGGAGGCGCTCCAAAGTACAAGCCAATTTGTTCGAGAATGGAACCCCTCCAACGTATAAGACAGTTTTTTAATGAATGTAAGCGCTCCAAAGTACAAGCCAGTTTGTTCGTGGATGGAGGCCCCCCAAAGTATAAACCAGTTTATTCGTGTATGGAGGCACATCAAAGAACAAGCCAGTTTGTTATTTGAATAGAGACACGCCAAACTACAAGCCAGTTTGTTCATGAATGGAGGCGCTCCAAAGTACAAGCCACTTTATTCGTGAATGAAGGCACTTCAAAGTACAAGCCAGTTTGTTCCTGAATAGAGGCGAGCCAATCTACGAGCAAGTTTGTTCGTGAATGGAGGCGCTTCAAAGTACAAGCCAGATTGTTCGTGAATGAGGCAGCTCCAAAGTAGAAGCCAGTTTGTTCGTGAATGGAGGTACTGCAAAGTACAAGCCAGCTTGTTCGTGATTGGAGGCCCTCCAAAGTATAAGCCAGTTTGTTCGTGAATGTAAGCGCTCAAATTACAAGGCAGTTTGTTCGTGAATGGAGGCGTTTCAAAGTACAAGCCAGTTTGTTGGTAAATGGAGGCCCTCCAAAGTATAAGCCAGTTTGTTCGTGAATGTAAGCGCTCAAAAGTAGAAGCCAGTTTGTTCGTGAATGGAGGCTCTCCAATGTATAAGTCAGTTGTTCGTGAATATACACGCTCAATAGTACAAGCCACTTTATTCGCTAATGAAGGCGCTCCAAAGTACAAGCCAGTTTGTTCGTGAATGTAAGCGCTCAAAAGTACAAGCCAGTTTGTTCGTGAATGGATGAGCTCCAAAGTTCCAGTCAGTTTGTTCTCGAACGGAGGTGCTTCAAAGTACAAGCCAGTTTGTTCGTGAATGTCTACAGGCGCTCCAAAGTACACGCCAGTTTGCTTGTCAATGGAGGTGCTTCAACGTGCTAGCCAGTTTGTTCTTTTGTGCTTGAGAGGTTACTTCGAATCGCTACATTCTATTTCACGAATTCCACAAGACTGAAATGTATGGGGTTGGGATTATCCAAGTCATGAAGTTTGTTGGATTACATACCGCCATGTTCGAAGAATGCCATTATTGTTGGACCCCCTGTCTCTGAAACTAAAACATCAATCGCTATCTCATACAGGACTGGATGAAATTGACTACATTCTACTTTACACTTTCACAGCATTTATGCCACTTGTTGGAGCTTTCACGAAGACTGCCATTCTATATTTAATATCGGTACACGGTACCAGTTTATCACATCATTATTATCATGTGTGCCTAGGTGCATAACACTTTAAAAGACGCCAATTGGATAGTACATTTAGCGCGAGGAAGTAAATCATTACGCCTGTTCGGACTATTAAACTATTATTGTCAGTTGCCAAAAACAGCAATGATCGGCAATACATTATTTCGAATGTTTTGAGATTCGTAGAGTCCTCAGTCTCTCATTGTTATATGACCGTAGATTTCATCAACAGATTGATGCTGTGTTTTGTTAGTTGCCCAGCCACGTTGGCATCAAAGGAAATACTGAAGCTGAAGAAATGACTAAGGCAGCAGTGGATAATGATGTTGATCCTGTTGGAATCCCATATAGCGATTTCAGACCCTCTATCTGTGCTTATGTGAGAAAGCTGTTTCAGTCGTTATTGGATGCTGTGGATAATAACAAACTTCATGGGTTTCAAAAAAACTGTAAGATATATTCATCTGAGTAGCCAGAAACGTTTCGATCAAGCCATGATCAGGCGATGTAGAATCGGCCATACACGAGTAACTCACGAACATTTACTAAAAAAGGAACCAGTCCCAAGATGTATTCCATGCCACGAAGATCTCACAGTGAAACATATTCTGATCGACTGTATAGATTTTAAGATTGTAAGAGATTCTTTTTATCAAGCAGATACTTTAGACGATCTTTTTAGTCGGGTTATTGATAGAAATCGGTTTGTTGCATAAGTTTTAATGTACGTACATGTTTTTGGTGTGTTGTGCTGATTACTTCTGGATTGCAGTGTTGTTGACTTGTTTTTGTTGGAATACTTCAATAATTTTGTTTGATCGTTGCTATATAGCTGAAATATTGTTAAACCTTAATTCTGTCTCTCACTGTTGTTTGGTGAAGCGAGCCAATAAGCGAGGCAAACATTTTGTGTACGGTACCATACTCGTCAGATCTCTAAAATAAAGGTTTGGTCATTCTTTTACATGTCTGTATGGAGTCCTTCTGATGTTGCTTATTCCTTAAAATATATGTGGATGCTTAG
Source organism: Hanleya hanleyi (assembly GCA_036873755.1). Lineage (NCBI taxonomy): Eukaryota > Metazoa > Mollusca > Polyplacophora > Lepidopleurida > Hanleyidae > Hanleya > Hanleya hanleyi. The sequence continues at coordinate 10,656 of JAVTVY010011347.1, forward strand.
AAAAAAAGAGATTTCAAAACGTATTCAAAATGTTGTTTTTTTCAGCCTACCGTAGTATGACATCTCGCTGATAACAGTTAACCATTACAAATATTGTACTTTGTCGAGAAATTGTCTGGGATATTTCGAAATACTGTGAAACTGGAAAGCCTTACAGGAGATGTGCTCAAACTCTGTTGCGTTTTGGAACTATATAACGGTTTAGCGTATTCAGCAACTTTTAATAGCCAGGGCAGTTTCTGGCTGGCAAGGAAAAAAGACAATAAATTTTGAGAAATATGAAATATTTCAAATTATTGCGTTATAATATGCTTAAAAATAGTTATATGATAAACAGAGTCTTACATTCGTGGCAATTTAATATGATAGTTATGTCACTCGTTGAGTAAGCTCGCAACATATAAAACTTACTCGTGTCATAACTTTCATATTAAATAGCCACGAGTGTAAGATCCTCTATTTATTGTCCCCCGCCGGAACGCGGCCGGGGGACCTCAAAAATGGTTCTTTTTTTTATAACTGACAATTTTATTTCATTTTTGGTGCACTACACAGAAGTTGTGACAGTTGTTGTATTGACATCACCCTGCTAAATTAAAAAAACTAATTGATTATTATATATAGAAGCTATTTACTGCGTATATTACTTCAATCACTTCTGCAAGCGTACAATTCAAAAAGTGCATGCTAATCTAATCTGAAGCTAAAAGTTACAATTCAGTAACAAATACTACAAATATATACTAACAAAACTTACAAATACTACTAATGTTACTTATATGATAATAATATTTCACGCTCAGTGAACAACAGGTGACATGATGACCATCGTTTATTAAATTGATCCCAGTCTGCTCTCTTGTTACTGATATATTTCTCCAAGTAATATGTACTCTTTAATTCATCTTTTATATGCTGTAGATTTGGCAGCTCTTTTTTAACCTTTGTCTATATATATTAAATTTAACAGCGGTCAATAAGTAGTTGAGAATTTTGTCTCTTGGGTTGGTCAAACCTAATATAATATTCCGTGGATTAACTTGTAAACGGATATTTGCTTTTGCCATAAACCATTCCTTTAGATGCTGCCATAGAGGTCTGACCTTAAGGCATCCCCAAAACAAGTGATAAATTGATTCCGGTTCCCTATTGCAGAAAGTACAAAGTTCATTCTGTTCTGGGTCAATTTTGTTCATGAATGAGTTATTAAAAATGGTTCTTGCTTCTATGTGTCCGTGCATGTCCGTGGATGTCTGTGCCTGTCCGTTCGAATGATTACTTCCTAACGCTTTGTTGGATTCTTCCGAAATTCGGCATACGCATTCCTTGCGACAAGACGCCAGTCGGTATCGCATTTCAGCAACATCTGCCTGAAGGTGGCGCCACTGGGTCAAAAAGGATCTTGCTTCTTTGTGTCCGTGGATGTGGGTTACAATCGATAACTTCCAAACGCTTTCTTGGACTCTTCCGAAATTCGGCATACGCATTCCTTGTGAGAAGACGCAGTTGCGTACTGGATTTCAGTACCGTTTGCCTGAAGGTGGCGCCACTGAGTTTCGCTTCTTCGTGTCCATTCCAGTTAAAATGGGTGTCTGTGGATGTCTGTTCAAATTCTTCACAGGCGATAACTTCCAAAAGCTTTGTCTGATTCCTTCGAAATTTAGCATATACACTCCTTGTGACCAGACATGGGCTGGTATTGCGTTTCAGCAAGATCCACCTGAAGGTGGCGCCACTGGGTCTTGTTCCAATCTTCTGTGCATGTCCGTGGTTTCCATTCAAATTCTTCACAAGTGATAACTTCCAAATGCTTTGTCTAATAATTAGGCATCCCTAAATGCATTTGTCAGTTTTCTTCTTTCTTCCGCTTCTCGCTGTTAGTTGCTGTCCAGTCCTTCTATTCCACATCATATGATTTACACTAAAGCTTTTGCAGGAATCATATTTTATTTCAGAAGTATAATATGAAATAACTGGCGGGGGAATCCCCGCAGTACCGAACCCGTGTTAGTTTTGAATTTCGTGTCGCCTTAAATGAAGGACAACATTCCCTTCAATTTTGCTATGGAATCATTCTATTCCACATCATATGATTTACCCTAAAGCTTTTGCATGAACCAAATTTTATTTCAGAAGTATAATATGAAATAACTGGCGGGGAAATCCCCGCATTACCGAACCCCTGGTTTTTGAATTTCGTGTCATCTTAAATGAAGGACAACATTTCCTTCAATTTTGCTATTAAATAGTTGTAATCCACATCATATGATTTACCCTAAAGCTTTTGCACGAACCATATTTTATTTCAGATGTATAACATGAAATACCGAACCAGTTGTTTTTTTAATGTCGTGTCATCTTAAATGAAGGACAACATTTCCTTCAATTTTGCTATGAAATAATTGTATCTCACATCATATGATTTACCCTAAAGCTTCTGCAGGAACCATTTGTGTCCACACGTGTAACTTACTATATTAATTGCAACTGAGTTCCTAAAGTTTGGGTGCACACTGTGCATATGATCAATTTCTTGAATTGAATTGAATTGAATTCCACCTTATGGTTTTTCGGACTGACAGATGATGGCATGCAGTTGTCAGTGTGGTTGTTTCATATACAGGGAGCTTTCTATGGCTTTCATGTCAGCACACCTACCACTACCCTCAAGTAGAGCATGTCCCCATCCCCAGGGCGCCGAGCCGCACCCTCTATCTCCCAAACTAGCCCTCGCCCGACCCTCATATATTGTGTTTGAGCATATATATCTCCAATATATCTTGGCAGAAGCTGAAATTTATGTGTTGTCTGCAATATTGGGATAATTGCAACCCCAAAAGGTTTCAATTTATCAGGCACAGACCCATGTTTTTTGTATTTGGTAAATATGTCCCTTGTCTATAGATCTTGCTTGGAATTGTTTTTCGTGCCAATCCGCTTCTGGGTGGCGCCACCTCGGGCCAAGTTAAAATTGCATCTCCAGGCAATAACTTTTGAAAACCTTAAGAATTCTTTCCAAATTTGGTGTGGTGGTACCTTGCCTAAGATCTGGCTTGAGAATGTTTTTCATGTTGATAGGGAGACCACTTGAAAGCTAAGTTAAGTGTTTCCAGACAATAACTTTTGAAAACCTGAACCGATTCATTCCAAATTTGGTGTGTAGGTACCTCGCCTCAATTTCTCGTTTGGCATCGTTTTTCATGCCGATCCACACATAGGTGGTGCCACCTGGGAGCAAATTTAAAATTATGTTTCCGGACAATAACTTTTTAATACTTGAATGAATTCTTTCCAATTTTGGTATACATGTACCTTACCTGAAGGTTTCTCTTGGTATTGTTTTTCTTGTCGATCTGGCGCCACCTGTAGGCCAAGTTAACATTTTCTATTTCCAATGTCAAGGGATCTTGCTTCAAGATATCGGTTGGGATTATTTTTTTATGCCTATCTGCCTACACCTGAGGGCCACGGTAAAATTGCATTTCCGGACAGTAACTGTTGGACCTTAATGGATTCTTTTAAATTTGGGATGTGGGTACCTACCCTCAAGGCATCTTATGGGGCCATGTTAATGATGTTTTTACTAAGTTTTACGTTTTTACTTTCTTCACAAATAATGAATGTTTCCTTCACTAAAGATGCAAAAGGCATGCCTCCAATCGTATTCGATCGACTGTATCTGGTTTCTTCAATATTTGGCATATGCATTCCTTGTGACAAGATGTTGATTGGTATTGCGTGTCAGAAAGATCTGCCTGTAGGTGGCGCTACTAGGGCTTTTTCCGTTCTTTTGTGCTGCAAGCAATAACTTTGAAACGCTTTGAAATGTTGCTCGAAATTTGGTTTCCGGGCAATAACTTGAGAACTGCTCATCAGATTCTTCCCAATTTAGGCATGCATATACCTTGTACGTTGCCATGAGATGTTGCTTGGGATTGCGTTATCCACTTCTGCTGAGAAAGTGACGCCACCTGATGACAAAATCTGAAATTTGTTTTTGGCCAATAACTTGAGAACTGCATGCTCATCGGGTTCTTCTCAAATTTAGCATGCATGTACCATGCCAGAAGATGTTGCATGGATTGCCTTTCACGCACTTGCACGTACAGATGGTGCCACCTGGTGGCAAAATCCCAAATTTGTCTCCGGGTAATACCATGACCTAAGATGTCGCTTGAGATTGCATTTCACCCACTTGCGCCTATAGGTGGCGCCACCAGATGTTAAAATCAAAATTTGTTTTCAGCCATTAACTTGAGAACTGCTCATCGGAATCTCCTCAAATTTAGCATGCATGTATCATGCCAGGAGATGTTGTGTGGGGTTGCCTTTCGCTCACATTTACTTACAGGTGGTGCCACCTGGTGGCGAAATACCAGATTTGTTTCCGGGTAATAACTTGAGAACCGCTCGTCAGATTCTTCTTAAATCTGGTATGAATATATCATGACATATGATGTCGCTTGACGCTTGGGATTGCGTTTCGCCCACTTTTGCTTACAAGTAGCACCACCTCGTGTCAAATCTAAATTTGATTTCGCTCTTCAGATTTTTCTCCAATTTGGTATGCAGATACCATGCCATGATATGTCCCTTGGGATTGTATTTCACCTGCTTCTGCATACTGGTGGCGACACCTGGTGGAAAAATCTGAAATTTGTTTCTGGCAATAATTTGACAACTGCTCATCGGATTCTTCTCAAATTTGGTATTCATATGGCATAAGATGTCACTTGGGATTGTGTTTCGCACACTTGTGCATACAAATCTAAATTTGGTTTCCGGGCAATAACCCCTTTTCAGATTCTTCCCAAAGTTTGTATGCTGATACACCATGTCATGAGATGATCCTTGGGATTGCATTTCGCCCACTTGCACCTACAGGTGGCGACACCTGGTGGCAAATTTAAAATTTGATTTCCAGACAATAGGTTGAGGATGCATTCAGCTTCTCGTCAAATTTGGTTTGCAGATAATATGCCTTGAGGTGTCACTTGGGGTCGCTTCTCGGTTACATAATTTCCATGCTTCACTGCATGGAAACTATATTACAGAAGCAAAAAAACGTTCAGTCAACCGTTCTGAGTTGATTTTAAAACTTGGGAAGGTAGAAAGACCCTTCCGCATCCAACGCCTATGAAGTAGCAGTTGCCTCCCTCATGTATATCCCCCGAGACCAACAATGCTAAAAAATATTGCTGCCATTTCGGCGGGGACTTAGCATCGTCTGGCTGCTTGTTAAACGTAAAATGATCCCAAGTCTTGATAATGACCAGTCATATTTGGGAAGTATGGGTTCTTGCAAAGGAGGGACAGCAATAGTCAAGCCTTCGTGATGTAAATGTTCTTCACATAACACGTTTGGTCCATTCTGCTGTCATCATTTTACCAGCGTTTGGTTGTCACAGGCCAGAATTTGCGGAATGTATTGTGAAGTGGATTGGAATCTTGAAAGATTTGGATGTGATTCTATTCAAGTACACATGTATTAGACCCGACTGTCCAGTCACAGAGGGAGAAATGGTATGACTATCCTTCATTTGAGAAGGTCAGCATTTAGACATGGGATGAAACTGAAGTCATTACTTGAAGATGACATAACATTTAGTACACGCGTTAATCCGGCTAACAATATCACTTCATTGTTCAAGAGAGTGAGACTGATATGAAGCGATAAAAACACGGCACTCCCTAGAGCTATCTCCATAGACGATAATGTCGTCCTACTTTGATAATAGTCAGGGTCATATATTTGTAAGACGTAAAATACGATTCCACTGTGAAAACAGGTCTCTTGCCTGTTAACGGTTTCTTGGGTCACATCTGCTCTCCAGTTATACAATATGAAGCTGTTTATCTTCGTATCCGCTCTCGTAATTGGTGCCAATGCTGCTGGCAATTTGCTGGAAGAGCTGCAGAGACTCAATGCCTCCATAGCGGTGAATCTGATAAAACTGTCTGGACTCACTGATATGTTCACGACGGGAGGTCAGTTTACCTTATTGCTTGTTTCTTTCCTTCCTCTCATGCATGACCAAGAATTGTCATTGCTATATACGGGGATATCATTTTGGAAATATTATTGAATGACATGATTGAACATTCTCGAGTTCTGTTCCACATGCTTTGATATATTAGCTTACTAGGATGTTTATTTCAAATGTATATCGGTGTTATGCGGTAAAGGTATTCCACATTCGACGAGCACTTCCTCCAGACAGCTGTATCCTGACTATAGTCTTTCATGTTCAACGTTGCATATCAAACCAAAATCAAAGATATTCAAAACATAGTATAGTTTCAATGAAATTTTGATTTTGGTCGGAGGTTTAATCCCTGTTCAGACATCCTCATTCCGTATCTGTCCCATTGTCAAATTGTAAGCTCTAGAAGTGCATGTACATGTATGTCACTGATGAGATGAAATTTAATTTGAGTCATTTATAGTCAGCACATAGACTAGTTTCACACGTTGCCTCTGGTCAGGGAGGTTTAATTCATGATCAGAAATCCTCATTCCCTATCTGTCCCATTGTTAGATTTCATGTTAAGCTAGATTAAAGAAGAGAAAAATGACATACAAATCTTCTGTGGAAAAAGGGACTGTTCTATATACGAACAATTGAAGTCAGTCCTACAGCATAAAAGAAAAGCAAAAATTCCTTTTTCACCCGTCCTACCCACTGACAAATTATGCATGGTTCTGAACCTTCAAGCTGATTATTAAATACAAGAGAGTCTGAATCCTGTTGATCTGATTGATGATATCGACTGATTAATGTTAAAAGTTTGAGTGAATCTCCTTGTCAACAGGTCCTTATACAGTTCTGGCTCCCACGGATGCTGCTCTTGGAAAGCTTCCTGAAGAGCAGTTGGTTGCTATCCAGCAGGATAAAGCCGGTCTCGCCGCCATCGTCAAATATCACCTGATCCAGGGAGTTATCTTCAGCACCAGTTTGAAAAATGGAGACACATTTAGGACACTAGATGGACGCACAATTAAGGTTACCGGGACTATGTCGGTTAGTATTGAATTGTTGTAACGAATTCTTAACATTGGAATGAACTGTTGTTTAAAGAGGCCTTATCGATCAAAAACCGAAATAATGAATTGAATCCTGGCCTTAAAGCTTCAAGAGAATTACTTGTGTTCAGATAGACTACATCATGTGTATCGACGTTTCAAGTACTGAGCACTTTCACACCTTTGTGCCACAATAGTTCGTTTTGTTTTGTTTTGGTCATTATATAAGAGAGCTGACAATGCCAGCTTGTAAATTTACCGCCTATATATCAGTGTGTATGCTGTGTGTGTTTATACGTATCCCTGATGATGGCATAAACAAGTGCTGAAATAATAGAATTATATATCAAAATGACATCTTTATTCGGAGTTTCAATCATTCTATTGATCGTTAGTCCCCATGAAGTTCCCACGTAACTTAACCCTACCTGGCCTTGGGGGGGGGGGGGCATTATGGCCCCCCCTACCAAACTTTCTGCGCTATCTCCGGAACGACGAAAAATGGAGTGCTGAAACTCCCGGACTTTATAGTTGATCATATTGGGGTCATTTTGAGTCCATTTGCATAACCCCCTGAGCAGAGCATCATGGGTAAATTCAAGATGGCGTCCACGTGGTGTACCAGAAAAGTGATGTTTTTGTCAAATTTCGTCAAAATTTCTGCTTTTCCGCGATGAAAAGTGGGTAAAAACTATTTTATTTCACATCACATTAATATTTACTAATTTATCATGCAGTTTTTGCGGAGAAATTGCATAAATAAAAGATTCGGAAAATCCGACCGAAAAATTGACAAAAAAATGCCGTTTTTGAAAATGACGTCATCAAAGCGGCGATCGTGGATTTTTTTACATCTTCTGGTAGAGCTTGACCCAAGGGTATAGCGTGATAAGTTTCAGCTTCCTAGCTCAAGGGATAAGAAAAATAATTTGGGGGGGTCCATTTCGGCCCCCCGCCCCCAGGCCTGGACAGGTCCCAAAAAGCCCAGGCCAGATAGGGTTAATCACTTCTCTGGTTGGTTTGAACTATGTTATTCCCTACATATTGAACCATTTTCGTGCAGTTTCCCTGCACTAGGTATTACAGATCAACACAGCATACGTCTACGTAAGGAAATTGTGGCTTGGGTTAATCAGTGAAATGTATATACTACTGAGACATTATAACATGTAAAACGGTCGTTAGATACAGTAATTTACTAGAATGGTTTTAATATCACGATACCATACAGAGGAGAATAAAGCAGCAATTTGCCTTCCACATTTGGTTTCCTCAGAGGTAATGTTAAGGAATACGTTGTTTTTTTTTGCGACAGGGGGGACACATGTTCAATGGAGCCACAGTGGTAAAGCACGACAACCAGGCATCCAATGGCGTAATCTACCTCATAGACACCGTGTTGAAGTTTCCGGAAGCGAACATTCTAGCGGCGATGGAAAGCAGACCTGAACTGAGCACGTTCCTCTCCGCCATTAAAGGAGCCCATCTCGATTCCCTCCTTAACACAACCTTTTATGGTATGAAACTTTATATTTCATTTTCGAGTGGAAGAAGGAAGGGAGAGATGGGGGAGAGTGTAAGCTTCTATTACCAATTCATAAGGTCCTAATCGACATATGCGATCAGATAATATGTATTTAAGCGGATATTTCTCATCTTAGTCTCACCCATCACTGAGCTCACTGATCTGTAAACTAACAGCGGCAATTATATTTTGTAAGACCATTTGTCACAAGTAGACTGATTAAAAAACTAAAGCCTATATACTGAAACAATAGTTAACCCAGATCAATGCTACCCATCTGGTGGCATGGAATACACCTTGGGGCCGGTTCTTGTTGTCCCCCGTCACAACGCGGCCGGAGACTTTAAAATGGTTCTTGCTCCTTTGTGCCCGTGGATGTCCGTGTATGTCTGTGGATGTCTGTTTGAATTTTCCGCAAGCGCTTCCAAACGCTTTGTTGGATTCTTACGAAATTCGGCATATGCATTCCTTGCGACAAGACACCAGTTGCTATTGCATTTCAGCAACATCTACCTGAAGGTGGCGCCACTGGGTCAAAATGGGTCTTGCTTCTTTGTGTCCGTGGATGTTCGTGGACGTCTGTTTAAATTTTTCGCAAGCGATAACTTCCAAACGCTTTGTCGGATTCTCACGAAATTCGGCATACACATTCCTTGTGACATCTGCCTGAAGGTGTCGCCACTGGGTCTCGCTTCTTCATGTCTGTTCCTGTCCCTGGATGTCGGTTCAAATTCTTTGCAAGGATAACTTCCAAGCGCTTTATTGGATTCTCCTGAAATCCGGCATCCTCATTCTTTGCGACAAGACAGCGGTTGCTACTGCATTTCAGCAACATCTGCCTGAAGGTGGCGCCACTGAGTTTCGCTTCTTCGTGTCCGTTCCAGTTCATGGATGTCAGGATAACTTCCAAATGCTTTGTCGGATTCCTCTGAAATTTGGCATATACATTCCTTGTGACCAGACGTGGGTTGGTATTGCATTACAGCAAGCTCCACCTGAAGGTGGCGCCATTGGGTCTTGTTCCAATCTTCTGTGCATGTCCGTGGTTGTTCATTCAAATTCTTCACAAGCGATAACTCCAAGATGCTTTGTTGAATTTCTTCGATATTTGGCATATACATTCCTTGTGACAAGATGTTGACTGGTATTGCGTTGCAGGAAGATCTGCCTGTAGGTGGCGCCGCTAGGGTTCGTTTCGTTCTTTTGTGCTGCAAGCGATAACTTTGAAACGCTTTGAAATGTCGCTTGGAATTGAGTTTCGCCCACTTGCGCATACAGGTGGCGCCAACTGGCGGCAACTTCCGGGCAATAACTTGATAACTGCCCATCGAATTCTTCCCAAATTAGGCATGCATACATTGTACCTTGCCATGAGATGTTGCTTGGGATTGTGTTTCATCCACTTCTGCTTACAGGTAACGCCACCTGGTGACAAAATCTGAAATTTGTTTCGGCCACTAACTTAAGAAGTGCATGCTCATTGGATTCTTCTCAAATTTAGCATGCATGTACCATGCCAGGAGATGTTGCATGGGGTTGCCTTTCACTCACTTGCACTAACAGGTGACGCCACCTGGTGGCAAAATCCCAAATGTGTTCCCGGGTAATACCATGACACAAGATGTCGCTTGGGATTGTGTTTCGCCCAGTTGTGCCTACAGGTGGCGACACCTGGTGGCAAAATCTAAATTTGGTTTCCGGGTAATAACTTCAAGACCCCTTTTCAGATTCTTCCCAAAGTTCGTATGCTGATACCGTGCCATGAGATGGTGCTTGGGATTGCGTTTCGCCCACTTGCATCTACAGGTGGAGCCACTTGGTGGCAAATTTAAAATTTGGTTTCCGGGCAATGGGTTGAGAACGCCATCAGATTCTCGTCAAATTTGGTTTGCAGATAATATGCCTTGAGATGTCGCTTGGGGGTGCATCTCGGTTACATAATTCCCATGTTTCTCTGCATGGGAACTATATTACAGCAGCAATCACTATTCAGTCAGTCGTTCTGAGTTCATCTTAAAACTTGGGAGGCAGAAAGACCCTTCCGCATCCATCGCCTATGAAGTAGCAGTTGCCTCCATCATGTATATCCCCTAAAACCAACAATGCTAAAAAATATTGCTACCATTTCGGCGGGGGACCTAGCATCCTCTGGCTGCTTGTTTTAGTAAATGTTCGTGAGTTAATCGTGTATCAGAATCGCGCTCAGATGAGTATAGCCTACAGTTTTTTTTAACTTAGGAAGTTTTTTATTACCCACAGCATACCATAAAAATTGAAACAGCTTTCTCACATAAGCACAGATAGATGGTCTGAAATCGCTGTATGGGATTTCAACAGGATCAATCCAATTATATGGGACTGCTTTAGTCATTTCATCAGCAGTATTTCCTTTGATGCCAATGTGACCAGGCAGCCAACAAAACAAAATATCAATCTGTTCATGAAATATACGGTTATATGGTGGAATGAGTTGAAGTTCCACTTTTAATCGCTTGACAGCATGACAGTGAATCTGAGAATATGACATATTTTTATCCTTTACTAGACCCAATACGTTCTAAAGATGGCAATCGATCACAAAGTGCTATCTACCTTTAGATACTTTTCCATTTCATGTTTACTCGTCAACAAATAAACTCACCGGCTGTAGAATGCCTCACAGCTAAGTCAAATAACATAAAAAATGTAACAATATTCCCCATTTTACAGATTATGTACAGAAGATGCCCACAAACGATCAAATATGGAGCAATATTTTATAAAAAAGTGTATAAGCTGAAATAATTAGATAATGAACATAGTCGTCCCATTTATGTTCTCAATGTAGAGGAATCTATGTTTTCGGAAGATTGCAAAGAAGGACAACTTTAACATTATATTGGATATTGACTCCACTTATCCCCTAGCATAATGTCCCCTTACCTTAGTCTTGATTGCATACTTCTATTGTACTGGGTATAGTAGTTTTCTCTTGTCTGCGTCTACCGAAGATATGCTTCCAACAATATCAGCAATACCCTCGGGTTGACCAAGGGTGAGATGAACATACACAAAACATCCACTTTTTTAGATTTGTAGCTGAAATATTGCTGAACACTACGTTAAACCTTCTCTCTCTCTCTCTCTCTCTCTCTCTCTCTCTCTAAAAAAAATCTGTATTCTTTCGCATGAGAGAGCATTGTCCAAGTACGAGTCAGTCCGGTTGAATCCGGCAATTTCATTTTCTGAAAATATATGTATTGTTTTTCAATTCTTGAGAATATGTACACTAACGTACAATCATACCTATTGCGATTCAAGTGACAACAAACGAGCAAACAACAAACAAACGGAATGGACTATCACATATATCCCTTCAACAGAATAGAACGCCTATTGCATCTGACCTATTAATACTATCTTTGACGGGTGTATTAATTCTCAGCTACACCCATGTGTATTTTGACATGTCTTTGGCTATATCTTTTTCAAAAATTAGTTGCATGTATTTTCTTAGAACCTTAGTGTACATAAAGTTTTCCATGTTGTATGGAGCGTTGTGTCTGAAATAAAGATTATTATTATTATCTGACCAGTAATGCCAGTGCACTGAAAACTTGAATACCACCGAAAAGGTACACTGACCCCTCAGCCGTGAAAACGTTATGTTGTATATGACAACATACAAACGATTCAATGAAAGATAAGGATGTTTTACATATTGGGGATCAGCCTTCACCGAGGCACTAGCCTGTACTAAGTTAGTTCCGGTATAGGCCTACGGCCCCGGAAATGATGTATTCGTGTAAAGGTTTAGGAACGAGGACAATAACTACGAGTTTGGTCCGTTCATTCACCTCCACAAGGTACTAAGCAAGAAACAAGGATGTACTCCAGGAAGTACTAATCCCGACCAGAATGGAATACATGTTGACGGACAGAGATAAAGTGCAATAAATGTGGCACAATTGCTTAGGACGATGAAAAGAACTGTACCATGCCATCTGCAAGATAATAAGCATATTCCCTATACCCTCAAGTTAACCATCAAATAGTAACTGCATACATACGGACGAGACAAGCAATTTTTGACAGACGGGATAAAGGATCATAACTCTGTGAAAAATTATCGAAACGAAAAAAAACCAAAACAAAACAAAACAACAACCCGACAGTACACATCTGCAAGGCACTAAGCCATCCTCCATGCCAGTTTCGAAGTAGTCCATCAAATAGTAACTGAGATAGTACCTGAATTTACCTGAATCCTCGAGTCGGTTAAGAAAGCACTAATAGTGCTTGTTGTGGCTCATCCAGTTCAGTTTTCAGAAGAATGCACCGGAGCAATTCTTGACAGACCGGATAAAGGGCCATAAATCTGTGCAAAGTTTTGGCGTTGTCCATCAAACACTAACCGAGATATTGACTGGACAAAAAATTGTTAATGATCGGACGAAATAAAGGGACATAGCTCTGTGGAAAATCATCCAAGAGCGTTAAAAAATAGACAATGCACACCCGCAAAGTAATAGGCAATCTTCCATGTACGTTTCCATCAAACAGGAACCGAGATATGAACTGGACAAGAAATTGTTGACGGAGGGACGACCCGACATATATGCCAATTACAAGACCCCGTAGTCCGATGAGCTGAGGGGTAAAAACGTTATGGAATATTCGATCACAACAGCACTAGCGGAAAATTCCACTACATAGCAAGGAATTTCCCATACCATGCTATGGAATGAATTCAAGGAATATTCCGCTGGTGCTGGGGAATGTTCCATAACATGTTAAGGATGTTATGTTTTCGATGTGGAAGCAGGGATAGAATACTAGTCCCAGGTGGAACATGGCATATTTGAGCCGTCTGTGGGCCGAGGTTCTCTATAGTTAATCTACATACTTAATGAATAGGTTGCTCAGGCCCCAAAGGGGGTCATATGCCATTTGCCATAGGTTATGCCCGGTTACATTTCGACCAAAAGTGCGGCCGTGCGGACCGGACAAACAATATTCACACTCACGTTTCAGCACTTAGACTGAAAATCAAGATCTATATCAGCACCATGCAGTCTCTCTAACAATGGATACAGGGGCGGTAACAATTCCGACGATATCTCAAACACTTTGTTTTTTGTTGTAGTATTCACGGTTTTCGCCCCAACCAACGACGCATTCGCCACAATACCCGTTGAGCAGTGGGACGCTGTCCAGCAGTCCAGATTTCAACTGTTAGGTGAGTCCATGACAGCTACAAATGACATTCACATATAGACTAAGGTTCATCATTCATCAGGAGCTATAACGACTATTCCTTGCTGACCGTTTCTCACTCGCGAGAAAATAGTGAGTTTTATCCATCAAGGATAAAACACCTTATTTCAGATTGCGCAAGTACGTGGAGAGTTGTTCCCCTTGATGCGGGTCTTGTCTAAAAAATATTTTAATACATAAAAGTAGCATCTGACAAGCCAGAGACCTTTATGGTGGCTCTCAGATTGATTGAATACGAGGCTCGCAGGGATCCGGTCAATTTGTTGTGGTGTAGCAAATTAATAAAAGTTGCGGCCGATATTCTTCCAAAATTCGTTTTATCTCTTTGTTGTGATTGGGTTATACCCGGGCAATATATATTTAAATAACTTGGAATTATTCTTAGTTACATGTTATTTTTCTGCTTGTATTTTTGGTTCTAACTGTGTTATACTAGGAAGGATTTTCGATTACTGTCGCGGAATTTATTCGAATCAGACGCATATATTACGGCAACCCCCAGTTAAACTATGAATCTCAATTTCCTGTTACTCTTTCTTCTATCGCTAGAATTGGTGGATTACCACATCCACATCGGGCAGCTACACAAGGGAAGTTTGAACCATAACGGCACTATGGCAACACGTTACCCCGGCCAGTTTATCACCGTACATATTGCTACAGGTAGGTGGACTCCGTCTTGTGGCGCCTCTAACTCATATATTTTGCTCCGCTCTACATTTTAGTCAAATTATTTTAACATAGTTTTTCAACGAACACAGCCCACAGAATTTCTTGAAATCTTGTAAACGTATTATATTGTGTGATTTGCCCTCTTTGGGTGGTTAGATCTACTGCTTTGTGTGAACTTATGTAAACCCCTAACATAGTGTGAAAAAGTTCGAATACTTGTCCCATGTTTCCGTAAACGTTCGAATACTTGTCCCATGTTTCCGTAAACGTTCGAATATTTGTCCCATGTTTGCGTAAACGTTCGGCTATTTTCTGCAATTGACCCATTTTTTTAGCCAATTAGCTCACATCTGTATAATCATTTTTGCTTGTGTGGTGCTCTATATCATGTTTGTTAAAATGCCCCACTCTTCTGTGAACGGTCCACTTCATGCGTAATTTATATAAAAGTTTATATCATAGTGGGATGTTTATATAATGTGTAATCTTTCCTCTCATTTACTACCTTTTCCACAGATGGTGAGCCCGTTCTTAACCATGTCGCACGTTTATCTGAGCCAGACATCGAGACAGGAAACGGAATCGTCCACGTGATCGACCACTTACTTATTCCAACGACACTGTCACACGTGATTGGCTAGTCTATTGTCGAGGACATCTTCATCACACTATATTTAACGAGATCTTTCTTTATTCATTGTCATTCTAAATGGAATAAAATTGATAAAGTTGTTTTCTGCATTGGCGAAAATGTCTTGTGTATACTAGGCCTAATGCAGGACAGATGCCAGACCTGTTTTTTATTAATACCAACAATAAATTGATAAACCAAGGGTTAATTAGAAATCTTGAAGCTATTGGGATCAGAGGTGACCTTCTTGGTTGGTTCCGTGACTATCTGTCTGATAGATACCAAACTGTCGTTATCGACGGTCATTATTCTAAACCAAGATTCATCAAGGCTGGGGTTCCACAAGGATCCGTTCTCGGTCCTCTACTTTTCCTCATCTATATCAATGACATTGCCACTGATATCAAATGCAACATAAGGCTCTTCGCGGATGACACGTCATTGTACATAACAGTTGAAAACCCAATTACTGCTGCCAATATTCTCAACTCGTCTCTGCAAAAAATATCCATTTGGGTTGAAATCTGGCTAGTATCCTTTAGTGTGACTAAAACCAAAGCACTGTTGTTTTCAATGAAAAGCTCTCCCGATCCGGGTCCTCCACTGAACCTGGGAAACATACCTATCACCGAAACCAACCAACATAAACATCTTGGCCTAACATTTCAGTCATCTGCACGTTGGTCTTTCATATTCAGACACAGGTCGAAAAAGTATGTCCAATGATTAACCGTCTACGCAGTCTCAAGTACAGACTCTCTCGGCGTTCTCTAGGAAAACTCTACTGCTCTTTCATTCTTCCCATTTTCGACTACGCCGACGTTATCTGGAGTAACTGCACACAGTACCAGTCTGAAATTCTTGAAGACCTGCAATTGGATGCACTGCGCTCTATAACTGAGTGTATTCGCGGCCTGTGTGAACAAACTGGATTTCTACCCTTGTTCGTACGCAGAAAAAGACAAACTGCGTTTATTTTACAAAATGGTTAACGAAATCACCCCGACTTATCTCTCTTCCCTGGTACCCCCTTCAATTTCAAATTTAACTGGATACCAACTGCGGAACAGCGCAGATATTATAATTCCTCATGCCAGAACCGCCCTTTACATGAACTCATTTCTACCATCGGTTATCCGCATGTGGAACTCTTTGGAATTAAATAATCGTCAATCAACATCATTCCCCTCCTTTTGTCATAAACTATCCAAAGACGATAAAGTGGTGCCTTCGTTTTACTATATTGGTGAACGCAAAGTGCAGATTGTGCATTCGAGGTTAAAAAGGCTTGGGTGTAGCTCGCTTAATGCGCATATGTACTCCCGACATCTCTCAGAAGATCCACCATGTGCCTGTGGCCATGGTAATGAAAATCCAGAACATTTCTTCCATTTTTGTCCCCGTTATGATGTAACTAGAAATAATTCATCTGACCTGCTCAATTACTACGTCAAAATTCTATTATTTGGAAACCAAAACCTAAGCGTCGAAGAAAACACAAACATCTTTATCAGTGTCCAAACATTTATTTTGCAATCTGAGAGATTCCCCGAAGGGGATTTTTTAATAAAAATATTTTGATAATAATCTTTATATATAGGAATTTTGAAAAATTGTTGTCATCACAAAGTAGTAATTCAACGTCACTTGTTCAGTTGCGTTTACCTGTCAAACGTCACGTATTGACGTAAAATGCCATATAACGCTTATCGTAAGGTTTCCTTCCAAACAAATCTATATATTGTCACAGTTACTTTTGGACGCAAAAACACGAATCACTGCCACCCACATGTGTTCCATAGACTTAACATCTGAGGACATTGGAGGATCGGTTATCAATTTCACATGGTAGATTTGATGGAAATCAATCAACAGTTCACAGTGATTTCTTTTCATGTCGCCTTTACTCATAACCTCTTTTTAGCAGTATCTGTGGCGTTGTGTGATTGTTAGCGAGATATTTTGGAGAAAACAAAAACAAGTCAAACCCCAAACCCCCGATTAAAACCCGAAAGAACGCATATCTGAGCAGCGCGACCGTGTAGTCATGTCAAGGGGTGTTCACATTATTCTCCAAAAACAATTGCAAGCCGCGTATTAGACCGAATGAGGACATTTATGGGTTTATCGGTTAAAAAGCCATGAAACAAGCATACCGTGTCGGTTTACGCCAACAAGTGACGCTCGATTCAGACAGACAGCATATCAAGGAACACTGAATAGATACAATTTGGCCGCTAACAGTTTTTAAATTCGAACTGATAGCCATCGTCACTTCCTCCGGAAAAAACAGCTTTCCATTTGCACTGGCGTTCCAGGGAATTTGCATATATTGATGATAGACCATCTGACATGGTTCACGGTGGGGATTTCAATGCAGGCGAACTGTCTACACTGTAAAAAGAGGAAACATGTTTAAAGTTTCATTTTGAGATGGTAACATGTTAGATGCTTCATAATGCAACATGTTTTACCCTATTTTTTCGCAAAAACATGTCTCATAGACGTAACGATGCAACTATTTGAGGGTTGTGACATGTTTCACTCGCGCTGGCGTCTCCCTATAACGGTCCGAAATGCTGTTTGAAACATCAACGCTGAAACACGTGCAACCGAGTTGCATGACGACATGTGTCAAGAAAAGCGGAGTACAAAAGGGATAGTGCTGTCTGATGCATGGAATTAGATACCAGGTCGTTTTCACACAGTTCGACAGAGAGCTTTAGCAATTTGCAAACAAAGATATGATTACCACTGGCTTTCAGATATTTATTTCTGGTCTCTAGCGACCCGGAAGATATATGTTGGTGTTGGTAATTAATCGACTGAGCATTTTAATTGAATTATTTGCATAACAATTTAACTCAACCAGGCCTATAGTATTTGAGGCCTGCCCAGGCGCCATTTCACTCTACCCCTCTCCTTCCAAATATGTCTTTGCTCATTGAGATAGAGGTCTGAAACTTCTCACAACATCAGTTCAACTAAAAAGTGTGAAAAAAAATAAATTTGCAAGATGGCCGCTTTGAAGACTTCACAGTTATGTCATATTCCAAATATGCATTTTTGGTCGATTTTTTGGTAAGATTTTCCCAGCCCAAATTTTGACTCTTCACTGGAACCCTACATGGCCGACATTTTGAATTTATGAGTATTCGCTCAAAACATATGGCCATATTACGACACACCAACAAAATACATAGCAATGTTGTTAGAATAAAAGTGACACTTATGGGGCACTAATGTGAGCAGCAATGAAAGAAATAACAACTGTGTTCTCCGTGTGATCAAAGGTACATTAAGTATTTTGAATTGTGAATGTGTAGTGCACCAGGAGATTTTTTTGAACAGAGTCAATACGATTGCTTGCGTCATTACAACGTTGGACGGGATTCGGCCTTAGTGGCATATATAAATCAGAAGGAGATAGAATGGACATTATTTTTCATACGTATTGGAATATTGGATAGTGTTTAGTGTCAACAATGTTTCTATTTCATCCCACAATGTGAACACTGTTGCAAAACTCGAGACGAATCCAGCCCTCCAGCCCTGATTTTAATAATCATCTGCGATCCGTATTCCATACCCCAAAATGGAATGAAATTTCAGCCACCCCGAAATAGAAATAGTTAATCGCGAGTAGCATGTCAGGAAAAACAACAAAGGCAGTATCATTCAGCAATTTCATATTTGTAGGCCTAAGTAATACAGTACCCATGTTCAGAAATGTTTCCAGTCTGCCGGATTACAATATGGGATAATACTTTATCACTGATCAGATAATGTCGTGTCAACGGACCAATATGGCAAGTTGAGTAAATTATCTTTAACTTTTGATTGTGAATCAGTGATATAAATGAAACAAATCTTGGGCACATTATTGCTATATGAACAATTTTCACTCTATGGTAACGGGGTTCACATCAGGGATTCTGATGTACCAGTCATGCATCTGTTTGAAATCATTATTAAGTTTGAGTTAACCTGACTCGTGAGAAGCAGTCTGTTTTATGTGTTTCTGTATATGGTTATTGCTTGTTCATACATGTTTCTGAGGTTGACTTCCAACGAATATAAGAGAATAAAACTTGATGTATCTTGATTTTTGATGAATGTTTTCATTTCAGTACCGGTATCATGCACATGCTAGTCTGACAGTCTCCTGAAACACGTAATGGGATGTAGACTGTTTTGAAACACTTCCAAGTTTGAGACATGTACAGATCCGTTTCACTTGTGACATGTCTCTAAAGTTGGGACAAAGTCATGTTTGGGCTTAGACGTTTCATTTTGAAACATGTAGTCGGCTCTAACATGTTTCAGCTTGAGACATGTATACACAACACGTTTCAAAATGTAGAACGTTACATGTTACAAACGAACACGTGCTTATTGAAGATATGTCTCATATTGAGAGAGCATTAACTCATGTGAAAAAGGACACGTGTTTCAATTTGAAACATGAAGCCGTTTTAATATGACACATATACGTACTCACATGTCCCAAAAGTTGGGACAAAATCATGTTTCATTTTGAGACGTTAAACATGTCACCAATTTTTACAGTGTAGTAAAGCCCAAGAAAATGAAAATCATTCGGACATTAACGAATCAATGGAAGAAATACTAAAATCGATCTGATAAGAATCGATCTGATTCGTCAGAATGACATTGTTCCACCAAACATTCGATTTCTTATCAGTGCGTCAACCATTGTGGCCGAGACTATATAAATAGATAAAAGTTAATTCATGAATTTTCAAGTAAAACTTGACAATGAAAGTGTTTGTAGCAGGTTGTTTAAAAATACTTTCTACAGATGTACAGCTCCTCACAGTGATTTGAAGTTAATTAAAGAGTATTGGTACATTTATCGTCAAATATCTCTTAAAAAGTTCCACACTGACAAATGTTACATTCAAACGCAATGGCTGGTTCGACGACCGCAGACATGACTTTTAGACCTATTAACCCTTCTTCTACCCTCTACGAGATGTCCCTCGAATACCATCTTGGATATTTTTCAATGACGATCGATGCAGCTTTTTTTATAGTCTCGTGTGTCTACTAGCGTAAAACTCGTCAATCACACGGCGAATTCTCCTTTTTAAACATCCGCTAATCTTCGGGATCTCCCTCGAATATACCATCCTGAGCCTCATTTGCACATGTTACAGCACCGATATGTAAATGTACCTTTCATGTTTCCGACCCCAGTGGGTGTTAACTGCCCTTTTTAACTTTTTTTCTCGAATTTAAGTCTCTGTCTCACGCGGAAGCTATACAGGCACAACATATCATCCCGACCTTAGGCGCTTCCGGCCCCCCAAAGTGCGTTTAATGATATTTTTTTTATTTTCTGTTTCCTTGGAGTGTCATTGCTATTCGAACAACACTGTGGTCGGTTTGACAAAATTCATCTTCCCTGGCTCGCCAAGACATTTGTCAAAGATATGTACCACCAAGTTTGGTATTTCGACCAATTAACTGTTGTAGCCTATTTTGAGGGCAATTGGTGTTTTTCTGATTGAATGCAAAGCAAGATTTTAATCATATTTTCATAGAGCGAATAGCAGTTAGGCTCGGCGATATATGGCCATAGAGCAGTTGAGGGCTAGATGGAAGCACGATGTCTGTTACAGACAATACTCTACTGAACTCTTCTCTCGTGCAAGAGAGAGATGATCCATTGTTTTTTGCTGATGCTTGTCTGAATTTTCGGTGGATACCTATATTCACGCCTCTGCTGTCTGCAATTATTTTCCACACGTTCGGTTCTGAGAGAAATTTGCCTTACTGTTACTTATACACATCTGATGTGACGTTAGTAAGACCCTTTCGAGGCTGGGGTTCCACAAGGATCCGTTCTCGGTCCTCTACTTTTCCTTATCTATATCAATGACATTGCCACTGATATCAAATGCAACATAAGGCTCTTCGCGGATGACACGTCATTGTACATAACAGTTGAAAACCCAATTACTGCTGCCAATATTCTAAACTCGTCTCTGCAAAAAATATCCATTTGGGCTGAAACCTGGCTAGTATCCTTTAGTGTGACTAAAACCAAAGCACTGTTGTTTTCAATGAAAAGCTCTCCCGATCCGGGTCCTCCACTGAACGTGGGAAACATACCTATCACCGAAACCAACCAACATAAACATCTGCACGTTGGTCTTTCATATTCAGACACAGGTCGAAAAAGTATGCCCAATGATTAACCGTCTACGCAGTCTCAAGTACAGACTCTCTCGGCGTTCTCTAGGAAAACTCTACTGCTCTTTCATTCTTCCCATTTTCGACTACGCCGACGTTATCTGGAGTAACTGTACACAGTACCAGTCTGAAATTCTTGAAGACCTGCAATTGGATGCACTGCGCTCTATAACTGAGTGTATTCGCGGCCTGTGTGAACAAACTGGATTTCTACCCTTGTTCGTACGCAGAAAAAGACAAACTGCGCTTATTTTACAAAATGGTTAACGAAATCACCCCGACTTATCTCTCTTCCCTTGTACCCCCTTCAATTTCAAATTTAACTGGATACCAACTGCGGAACAGCACAGATATTATAATTCCTCATGCCAGAACCGCCCTTTACATGAACTCATTTCTACCATCGGTTATCCGCATGTGGAACTCTTTGGAATTAAATAATCGTGAATCAACATCATTCCCTTCCCTTTGTCATAAACTATCCAAAGACGATAAAGTGGTGCCTTCGTTTTACTATATTGGTGAACGCAAAGTGCAGATTGTGCATTCGAGGTTAAAAAGGCTTGGGTGTAGCTCGCTTAATGCGCATATGTACTCCCGACATCTCTCAGAAGATCCGCCATGTGCCTGTGGCCATGGTAATGAAAATCCAGAACATTTCTTCCTTTTTTGTCCCCGTTATGATGTAACTAGAAATAATTCATCTGACCTGCTCAATTACTACGTCAAAATTCTATTATTTGGAAACCAAAATCTAAGCGTCGAAGAAAACACAAACATCTTTATCAGTGTCCAAACATTTATTATGCAATCTGAGAGATTCCCCGAAGGGGATTTTTTAATAAAAATATTTTGATGATAATCTTTTGTATATGAATTTTGAAAAATGTTTGTCATCACAAAGTAGTAATTCAACGTCACTTGTTCAGTTGCGTTTCCCTGTCAAACGTCACGTATTGACGTAAAATGCCATATAACGCTTATCGTAAGGTTTCCTTCCAAACAAATCTATATATTGTCACAGTTACTTTTGGACGCAAAAACACGAATCACTGCCACCCACATGTGTTCCATAGACTTAACATCTGAGGACATTGGAGGATCGGTTATCATTTTCACAAGGTGGATTTGATGGAAATCAATCAACAGTTCACAGTGATTTCTTTTCATGTCGCCTTTACTCATAACCTCTTTTTAGCACTATCTGTGGCGTTGTGTGATTGTTAGCGAGATATTTTGGAGAAAACAAAAACAAGTCAAACCCCAAACCCCCGATTAAAACCCGAAAGAACGCATATCTGAGCAGCGCGACCGTGTAGTCATGTCAAGGGGTGTTCACATTATTCTCCAAAAACAATTGCAAGCCGCGTATTAGACCGAATGAGGACATTTATGGGTTTATCGGTTAAAAAGCCATGAAACAAGCATACCGTGTCGGTTTACGCCAACAAGTGACGCTCGATTCAGACAGACAGCATATCAAGGAACACTGAATAGATACAATTTGGCCGCTAACAGTTTTTAAATTCGAACTGATAGCCATCGTCACTTCCTCCGGAAAAAACAGCTTTCCATTTGCACTGGCGTTCCAGGGAATTTGCATATATTGATGATAGACCATCTGACATGGTTCACGGTGGAGATTTCAATGCAGGTGAACTGTCTAGTAAAGCCCAAGAAAATGAAAATCATTCGGACATTAACGAATCAATGGAAGAAATACTAAAATCGATCTGATAAGAATCGATCTGATTCGTCAGAATGACATTGTTCCACCAAACATTCGATTTCTTATCAATGCGTTAACCATTGTGGCCGAGACTATATAAATAGATAAAAGTTAATTCATGAATTTTGAAGTAAAACTTGACAATGAAAGTGTTTGTAGCAGGTTGTTTAAAAATACTTTCTCAGATGTACAGCTCCTCACAGTGATTTGAAGTTAATTAAAGAGTATTGGTACATTTATCGTCAAATATCTCTTAAAAAGTTCCATACTGACAAATGTTACATTCAAACGCAATGTCTGGTTCGACGACCGCAGACATGACTTTTAGACCTATTAACCCTTCTTCTACCCTCTACGAGATATCCCTCGAATACCATCTTGGATATTTTTCAATGACGATCGATGCAGCTTTTTTTATAGTCTCGTGTGTCTACTAGCGTAAAACTCGTCAATCACACGGCGAATTCTCCTTTTTAAACATCCGCTAATCTTCGGGATCTCCCTCGAATATACCATCCTGAGCCTCATTTGCACATGTTACAGCACCGATATGTAAATGTACATTTCATGTTTCCGACCCCAGTGGGTGGTAACTGCCCTTTTCAACTTTTTTTCTCGAATTTAAGTCTCTGTCTCACGCGGAAGCTATACAGGCACAACATATCATCCCGACCTTAGGCGCTTCCGGCCCCCCAAAGTGCGTTTAATGATATTTTTTTATTTTCTGTTTCCTTGGAGTGTCATTGCTATTCGAACAACACTGTGGTCGGTTTGACAAAATTCATCTTCCCTGGCTCGCCAAGACATTTGTCAGAGATATGTACCACCAAGTTTGGTATTTCGACCAATTAACTGTTGTAGCCTATTTTGAGGGCAATTGGTGTTTTTCTGATTGAATGCAAAGCAAGATTTTAATCATATTTTCATAGAGCGAATAGCAGTTAGGCTCGGCGATATATGGCCATAGAGCAGTTGAGGGCTAGATGGAAGCACGATGTCTGTTACAGACAATACTCTACTGAACTCTTCTCTCGTGCAAGAGAGAGATGATCCATTGTTTTTTGTTGATGCTTGTCTGAATTTTCGGTGGATACCTATATTCACGCCTCTGCTGTCTGCAATTATTTCCACACGTTCGGTTCTGAGAGAAATTTGCCTTACTGTTACTTAACTTACACGCTCAGAAATATTCAGGGAATAATCCTGAATAGATCAGGCTGCACATCCACAACTCAATTTCATGGGTTTTACCTGAAATCCAGGGATAATTTCCTGAAATTCAGATATATCATCCATGAATTAAAGCTAAATTACCTGAATTTCAGGGGAATAGGGTCGAGAACTTACTAATCAGGGTGGTAAATTTACCTGAATTTCAGGGAAAATCCTCTCATTCAGAGATCTTTCTTCTGAAATCCAGGAAATTATCCCTGGATATCAGGTAAAATCCCTGAAATTGAGTAGTGGATGTGCAGCCTGATCTATTCAGCATTATTCCCCGAGTATTTTTGAGAGTGTACACATCTGATGTGACGTTAGTAAGACCCTTTCGAGATACTGTACTTAAAGTCTAGATAATGTTTCGGAATTTTCCGAATTAGTACAACAATTTTCAATAATAATCAGCGAGTTTTATATCAGTGTCAGTGGATGTGCTGTCAACGGATGTCGTTGAGAAGATACCATGGTTACTCGGACGTATACAATCTTAGATCGACAAGGTTGATTCAAATGAAACATCAGAATTTGCAATCTCAAATCTTCATATAATCTTCTTCGATCTGCTTGAGATTCTAGACGTCGGCTGCAGGTCACTCCTTATTACGTGAAGTGGCATTAAAGTCATGGCTTTGGATTCCATGGAAATATAGTGCTGAAGCAACAGCAAAAGGCTGAACATTGAACTCAAAGGGCGATACACAGCGTATAACACAGAATATCACTATGTCATCACAGAAAATCTCCCCACGCCGATTTTGAAATTTACTAATAACCATTCTCAGAAAAGAAAGTTTGCACAGTATTCTGAATTGATAGACATTTGATCATTTAGACCTTAAGTTGTACAGTGTCGGCCACAATTGTTGCTGTGGTGAGAAAAATCGAAAATTTGTCAGAACAGTGTAGTTCTGGCGAATCACATGGATTCTTGCGAATTTCTTTTGACGGTTCGTATGTACCCAAAGTCTTATCTGTTTGCTTGAGCTTTGCTCGACAATGTACCTGTATTAAAATTCGAAAAGTGAACCTTTTAAGATGAACTATAATTATTTATGCAAATTCCTGGAAACGTCAATGCGAATGAAAAATGATTTCTTTTCCAAAAAACTATCCATGTAAATCTTTCCGAACTAAAAAAATGCCTGTAACCACATAATATTCAGTCGATATTCCTTGGTATGCTTTGGAGAAGAAAACCTAACCTCGACAAAAACAACATGTTGAAACCACCAACCAGCTGACAGACAATGTCAACACGGAGCCGAGACGACGTTCACGCTAAGTTGGACGACTGTATATATTCACATCCTCGTTTCCTCAGGATCTGAGGCGTCGTTAGGCAGTCTGGGAGATATTTTGGTGAAGAAACGAGTTTTGAGATCAGACCCCAGCCTTCAAAGTCCCTTGATTCAAACTCAGAGAACACATATCCGAGCAGCCTCACCGTTTACTTATGTGAAGGAGTGTTCACACTATTCTCCTAATGCAATTCGAAGTTGCTTTTGAGAGAGTATGAATCAACTACTTGATCTATGGGTAAAAAAACCTTGAGACAAGCATACCGTGGCGTTTTACGCCAACAAGTGACGTCCAAGGCAAAAAGCCAGCATACCAAGGAACATTAAATGACTATACGTTGTGTAGTCGCAAACGGTTTTTATTTCCAAATGGTTATCAGTGTCACTTTCTTAGGGGAAAGATACATTTCACTCGCATTGCCGTTCCCATGAATTTGCAAAGATTAATGATAGTTCATCTGAAATGGTACACCGTTCGACTTCCAACACAGCTAGATTGCCGAACAAAGCTCAAGAAACAGATAATCTTTCAGAGATTCACGGACCGTCGAAAGAAATACTCTTCACTTGATTCGCCAGAACTACACTGTTCGGTAATTAACAACAATTAGTAATTCGAATATTTTAGCAATGCACCAACAATTGTGGCCTAGACTGTAATTAAAATGAGAAGACATTGTTGAAGGTTTATTACCTGAAATGTACCATCCATTTTATGATGCTACTTTTTTCTGTTACGTTCTTTATATACACATACAGTGAAGTGAGACATAATAAGGCAACTGGAGACTGGGCATGATGTTAAGCTGAGTATCAGTTCATTATTATTACAGGAGGATTGGGAGAGAGTCTAAGAGTAAACGATATGTCAAGGAGTAAAGTATCGGATACAGTGCTCGATGAAATTAGCATTTCACTTAACATCAGGACATTATTAACGACTATTATAGAGACCTACAAGAATACAGCCAGTTTATTGTTAATAGCGGAACATGGAAAATAGAATACGAGTATTTGCTTGATTACCGAATAAATTCATGACAACAGAAACTCTTTAAAGTAAAGATCCCGACTCTCAATGATAACCAATCATATTTGGGAATGATCCATATCCTACATTCATAACCAAGCATATTTGGTAATGAGTCAAATCTTAAATAACCAATCACATTTGGGAATGAGTCGGATCCTACATTCATAAACGATCATATTTGAGAATGAGTCACATCCTACATTCATAACCAATCATATTTGGGAATGAGTTCGATCCACCATTCAGTAGAAAACCCTCGCCCAGCAATAATTTTCCTCTTCCAAAATAGAAAGACCTTATTCACAAGAAACGTTTACTACCAAATTCATGAGATATTGAAGAGGTGGGAAAAGTTGACGCCGTCTGGTGAATAAAAAGTAAACATACGACTCCATAGAAAAGCCTTCCTCGGCATCTCCCATTCAGACTAGAATACGGAGGATCCTAGGCCGTAGCCTTTTTATCTCAGCCGCGCTTTTATTGCCGATGTTAATGTGGAAACTATGAAGTAACCACGCGGTCCCTAGCACCGGCTTCAGCGAAATTAGATACGCTAGCTTGGGAGCCGTGATGACCAAATCCAAGAAAATATTAAGATTATATAAACACAAGTTTGTTCATCGAAAAAAAAAAAAATTGGAAGCGGTTCACTGATGCCAGTCTGAAAGCAATCTCAGTCCAAGCAAATTCAGACCAACTTTCAGTGTTGTCTTACACGATAGACTACTAGTTCGTGTGTGTTAGCGAAACTTTTGAAAAGAGTCAGTATTTAGAAAAGTGTGAAAGTTGAATTCATTCCTTCAGAAGGTAATCATAGTTTAGTACGTGTATGTATATGTCGACCAGCTAACAACACTCAGAACGGAGTATATATCACTTAGCCCATCAGGAGATTCAGTCTGGTGTGAA
This sequence comes from Hanleya hanleyi, assembly GCA_036873755.1. Lineage (NCBI taxonomy): Eukaryota > Metazoa > Mollusca > Polyplacophora > Lepidopleurida > Hanleyidae > Hanleya > Hanleya hanleyi. The sequence continues at coordinate 38,173 of JAVTVY010011347.1, forward strand.
CCGATGATGACACTGCACTCCTTAAATGTCCTTAGATGATAATGTCGTCCTACTTTGATAGTGGTCATGGCCATATAGTGTAACACATTAAATACGATTCCACTGTGAGAACAGGTATTTTAGCTGTTAGACGTGTCTTTGGTAACTCCCAAGTCTTACAAGATGAAGCAGTTGATCTTTGCGTTTGTCCTCATTGTTGGAGCGAATGCTGCTGGTAATCTGCTGGAAGAGCTTCAAAGACTCAACGCCACATATTTGGTAAATTTGATAAATCAAGCTGGTCTGGTCGATACCTTTACTAGTGGTGGTGAGTTTGTTTCTACTTTTTGTGTTATTCCTCTTTACTCCCTGATCTGTATCCTATAAACATTGCTGATAATATATGGACATAGAAGTGTTATCACATCTCACCAACTGACTGTACTGGGTCCATGAACACACAAATCTATCCTGGTTTTCTGACTCCCAAAAATTGAAGATAAATTCAGCCTAGATAATTACCTAACCATATACTACCATTCACAGATACGGCCAATGATACCGCACCCGAACGGCATCATGAGTTTTGCCTTTTGCCGATACTTTGGGTTCAAAGAAGTGTATTCGTTTGTGGGTACAACAAACAAGCCTAAAACTAAGGCACAGGACATTAACCTATCACTCCTAACAGAAGATATGGTACAACTCACGGCGCTTTAACCTACGATATCTGTATGAAGGGGGATGTATCATTCTGATTTGAATGGGGTTTATTAAAAATGTCAGATGTTTATTTCCTGGCTTGTTAGTATAATATGATGTTGCAATTCACCTTTTTGTGCGCCCCACGGGACATATGTGATCGTTGGGAGAAAAAAACCTTTTTCTCTTCATGTCGTCCATGAAAAAAACCCCGGAGGCTGGAATTCCTTCGGGGGCTTGAACATGTTCCTGAGAATATATTACTATTCAGAAAACAACTATATCCACATCGCTATGGAATGAGAGGTAACTGTCGTAACGGAACATGTCAACAATGAACACTGCAGATATAACATTATCGACCCTATCTGATGTTTCGCTAAAATGCCTTCGAGCGATTGAAAGTGGAAATTCAACTCATCCCACCATTTCTACAACTATATGACTGTAAATTTGATCAACAGATTGTGTTTTGTTGCGTACCTAGTCACGTTGACACCAAAGGTAATACTGAAGCTGATAAAATGGCTAAGATAGCCCTAGATGATGAGGTTGATCCTGTTGGAATCCCCTACAGTGATTTCAGACCATCTATCTGTGCTTACGTTTCGATCAAGTCATGATTAGACGATGTAGAATCGGCCATACACGATTAGCTCACGAGCATTTGCTGAAAAGAGCCGATTCCAAGATGTATTCGATGCCACGAAGATCTCACGGTTAAACATATTCTTATCGATTGTATAGATTTTAAGATTGTAAGAGATAACTCTTATCGAGCAGCTACACTGGAAGATCTTTTTAGTCGAGTGCAGGCAGATTGTATTTTAGAGATCGGTTTGTTATAAAAATTTTAATGTATTTACATGTTTTTAATGCATTAGTTTACTGAGTTATTAACTTGAATACTTAGAATTTTGTTTGATCGTCGCTATATAGCTGAAATATTGCTGAACGCGACGCTAAACCTTAATTCTCGCTCTCTCTCTCTCTTGTTGTTATCAGGTCCATTGACAGTTCTGGCTCCCACAGATACGGCATTTGCAAAGGTTCCAGACGCAGTCAAAGCAGGATTCCAGGCGAATAAGGCTGCTCTTGTTGATATCATCAAATATCATCTGATCCAGGGGGATATCTTCAGCTGGGATTTGACTAATGGGGACAAATTTACCTCGCTGAATGGACGCAAAATCAAGGTCACAGTTAATGGACAGGTTAGCATTAGATATATATTGTATCGCTGTTTTTCGTTTCTAATTCTGGGCATCTTGTTAAACGCGTAATTTGGGAGTTGTACTTGATACCATGCAAAAGTATAATTGAGTACTATGTATTAGAGAGTCCATTGTGTTTGAATGAACACGCGATATGACCGAGAGGTCTACCGAGTTTATGTGAATTTAAAAGTTCATTCTGGTGACAAAATAATTGCCCGTGATAAGGATTTGATTACATATAGAGCATAACATCCTATTATCTTGCTGGCATATTCCAAAACATACTGATCACTTTTCGGGACAAGAACTTTTGATCCTTTTGTTCGTTTTTTCGTTTCTTCTTTCACCCTTATTCCGGAGTTGTCTCATAAAGCATTCCGGTTAGAAGTATACATACTATTAACTGGCAAACCGTACGGCCTATCGACATGGGGATGTATCTAACTTATGCCTTGGCCCTATACAAGGCATGGGCCATTAAGATTTTCCCTACTTCTGGGCCTTGCTCGCTCCCTTAAACTGAGCAACGGCTCTCCCCAATAGATCTGACAGATTGTGCCCAACAACACTCATTGAATACAGTCGCTCCTGTTTGGCATTTGGTTTCAATTTCCGAGGAACTCCGAAGGGAGACTTTATTCTTTCTAAATCACTTCGAGAGAGTAATTCGCAAACCGTTAGTCGAATCGACATTGGACTGTCTGTATTAAAGTTACAACCTATGATTTTCTCCTGTGCAATGTCAAGGTCATTGGGAGCTGCCCTTCACCAGGGTCTTATCATCGCTCCCTGGGATCTGGTCACCACACCGTATCTCTCCTAAGCTAAACATCACCTCCACATTCGGGCGATAAATGCCAAACGTTAAATGAATGCGACAATTTCAACTGGTTCACAGAAGGGTAATTGGTGCATGTCAGAAAACAACACGCAGGTTATTCACAAACCTGAAAACAATCTGAATCCAGGTATTCACATAAGCCTATATTGAAGAATGCGCTTGCACTTTCCCACTTCAGTCAACTTTTTTTAACGGAGCACAAGTGACACAGCACGACAACCAGGCATCCAACGGTGTTATCTACTTGATTGACACAGCCCTCTCTGTTCCTGAACCTACAATCTTGGCGGCTCTACAGAGCAGACCAGAACTGAGCCAGTTCCTGTCCGCCGTTAAAGGGGCCCATCTCGATAGTTTCCTCAACACCACCTCGACAAGGCGTAAGAAACCTCATAATTACAAGATATGTAGAAGCCATATAAGTCCTGGCGCAGGGTCTCGGCGTTAGCAACGGTGGTGGTGGACGAGTGTGCTGTTGAAATTTGGTTAAGATATTTCGTTCTTACACCCTTCCTTTCTCTCCCAAGACACTGACCCAAAACTGAGGCCGGAGGTATAGTTCTAATGGCAGTTGAGGATCAGCTAATGTAGGCACTACATACTGAGTTCTAAACCAGTTATATACCGAGAAGAAACTTGCACGAAAGTAGTGCTGTTGCCCGAGTGACTGGTTGTTTATTATTCTCTCCGAGATACTCGGGAGAGGAGCAGAAGAAAAGTCTTCAAGGTGCTACGGATTAGGTCTTTGGATTATACGCTTGTCTGACGCTTGTATGTGCAATCGAGTCTTCCAGCTACACAGACATTTCGGTCTCATTTTGGGGCTACATTTTGCACTACCATGCAGGTCTATTTCAGTGATAACGAATATTTTTAAATATTTTTTTTTATGTTAGGTGTCGTTATCGCAAAGGAGTTTCGGAGCATGTATACAATCAATATTGATGCAATTTATGAGGTTGCCATAGGGGTTTTTTGGCAGAGAATGTCGCGAATCCCGGGCTATCAATTTTTATTTCAGTAAACTTAGTATTCGAATAATATTAATGTCAGGCCTAGTTATTGCATGGTAACATGAAATTCAAATTGTTCCATTCCTGTAGAATTCCACCCACATCTCCCATCCACCATATCATCTCCATTAACCCTATCTGGCCTGGGCGATTTGGGGTGTGTCGCAGCCTGGGGGGGGGGGGCGGAAAGTGCCTCCCCCCTATATATTTTCTCTACCACTAAGACTAGAGCGATGAAACTTACCACACAGTATCTTGGGTTCAAGCTCTACCGGAAAATGTAACAAAATCCAAGATGGCCGCCATGATGACGTCACAGTGAGGTAATCTTCTCGGAAGCCATTTTTCGGCCTTTTTGGGGTCGATTTTTCGAAATTTTCATTTTTCAGATTTGTCTCTCGAAAAAAATCTTATAAAATAGAGAATAATTAGTTTTGTATAAATAATATACTTTCAAGGCCTTTTAGGCAAGGAAAATGTGAAGAAATGGACCGAAAATATGAAAAACACGACTTTCGCGGATACCACATGGCCGCCATTTTGAATTTACCCATGATCTGCTACCCGGGGGTATATGGAAATAGACTCAAAATGACCCCAATAAGATAAGCTTAAAAGTCACCAAGTTTCAGCCTCCTCGGTTTTGTCGTTTCGGAGCAGCGGAGAAAAGTTCACTAGGGGAGCACTTTCCGCCCCCCCCCCCCAGGCCAGGTAGGGTTAAAGTAAGCCTGTAACATATACCAGGTTGGTGAAGCATGCACTGAGTCATTGGCTTGGTTCATTTATCGGCTACCTGTGTGTAAGGACCTACATAGTGCGATGGCTTGGCACAATTCTGGACTTGTACAAAAGGAGATGGTATTGTAACGCGGGGTTTTTGCCCACAGCCAGCCGACTGATAGGAATGTAAATTTCTTCTCTCTATCTGTCAATCACAATGCAATGTACATCTTGTCGTCGACGGCAACTGTCAATTTCGATTCAACGTTTGACTGGCCCGTAATGTCAGAATGTCCACACGATATCGTGTCATCGGTAAATAATATTTATTTTACTTTTAATTGGTTCATAATGATAGCCTAAAATCTTATTTCAGATATACTGAATGCAATTTTTTTTTTACAAAAATGAGAAAGATTGAAATAACTTGTCGACGTCACACATGTTGCCCTCCTGGTATTCGAACTCGGTAAAAGAAAATTTCGAGGCGCTTGTGATCCAACGTGCGTATCCACTACACCGCGACATACGAACAACTGTAACAACCTATTTTGTCACTTTAATCTACTTACGAAAACTTCAAACGTTATGATCATAACTTTTTTATTTTTTTAGTATGAAGGACTCCTTGGACCAAAAAGATTTTCCACCAGTGGGGATATAATGTTAACACACGACACCAGTTTGAATGGCGTTTTGGGCCAAGGGGTCCTTCGCGTCTGAATGCGTGTCTGGAGGACTCGATTTACACCTATATTTGTCACGAAATAGCACAAGCTATGGATTTCAGTTTCATGTAATAACTATAATCATAACGTAATCGCATTAAAACTTTCACGTATTGTGTACTAATATTTTCTCTTGTCGTTACATTAAAACATTAGTATTTTCAGGACATTTTATTTTTTCGATTTCAACCGCGCCACGTATAGGACAAAATCCCGCCTTATCGTACCATCACCTTTAAGTTAATAGCACCGGCAGATGTATTAAGACAGCTGTTCTCCTCGGTTCGTTCATTCATATCTGTCATATTTCTATAATCTAGGAAATATTTTCAGTCAATGATAACTGGACTATTTTTTGACCTGAAGTTACCAAAATTATCATAAATGTAAGCCTAATAGTGTTTTATTGGAACGGTAGAAAAATTTGATCCACATTTATCACATTTAATGCACCAGTTATCAATAGTCAAAAATCCCGACCCATGTTAAAGAGATAGGAAAGTGAGTGGTTGAACGAACCGAGGTCTCAGCTCGGCTCCATGGCAGGTCAATCGCTAAAGGGTTAACATGAATTTTGTGCAAGGCCGGATTGGACTTCGCAACCAGTTCGCATTCCCTGTTTACATTACCCTACTAGCACTGAATAGTTATTATTACCAGATAGAGAAATGAGGTAATGAAAAAGCTAGAATGAAAAGAAGTGAGATTCAGTCTCTCGACATGTGGATACCCTGGGCACATAATGCCTCAAAAGGACTGTCAATTCAGCAGAAATACTTAGTTAGATCACGGCCAAATGCTGGCAGGTCTGCGCAATATATCTGTAGATGGATAGCTGATCAGTAACACCCAGCATACCTAGGTTGACAGTGAATTGGTAGCTCCGGTCCATGAATTACACAACATGGAAAGATTATATACTCATTTTCTGCTGGATCATACATTTCCCGTTGAAAAAAACTCATTATGTCATAAATATTGACATTATGCAGAGAAAACTTCATCCAACTTATCAACAAGTCAGTTTCATTACAAATAGAGAATTTGTCCCTATTGTCAGGCTTCTGAAATTCGGCTTCAGTGGAATTATAGATATGCCTTGTTTCGTTGAATATATACGTATGTGCTATATGTACAGCTATAAAATAAGTGTGATAAAGAAGGATAAACATTATCAATTGTTGCAATATTTGCAATCCGGTGTTATATAGTTGGTCAGCGGCTTCAGAATAGAATCGCCCGATTACTGCCGCAGTCCGATCAAGCTGACGAAGGGCAGAATGGCAAACCTCCAAGAAAAAACTCGTTTCATTGGTTGATTTTCAATATAATGAAATTACATTTTCGATACATTGAAATTACATTTTCAATAAATTGAAATTCAAGGCTTATGATTGGTTGATTTTCAATGTATTGATATTGCATTTTCAATACATTGAAATTCGAGACTGATGATTGGTTGATTTTCAATGTATTGATAGTACATTTTCAATACATTGAAATTCGGGTAATATGATTGGTTGCTTTTCAATGTAGTGCACAGTCAGAAAAATGATGTTAATTAACACTAAAAATTTGTGTTGATTTCAACACCAAAAAACAGTGTTGAGTTACGCCCTACACCATATTGCCCCAACACCATTTATTGGTGTTAGTTAACACCGTTATTTGGTGTTAGTTAACACCGTTATTTGGTGTCGAGTCAGCATCCGAACTCGTCGGTCAACACTAAAAAATGGTGTTGAGCCGGTTTCAACACCATTTATTGGTGTTAGTTAACACTGTTAATTGGTGTTGAGCCAGCATCAGCACTTGTCAGTCAACACTAAAAAATGGTGTTGAACCAGCTTCAACACCATTTATTGGTGTTAGTTAACACTGTTAATTGGTGTTGAGCTGGTGTTAGTTATCACTTAGTTAACATCTGCATATTAATAGAGCCTGCACCAATTTATGGTAGGTGGGCACGTACGGTATAGGTGTCTCATTCGATATATTAAAGTTGAATGTATCTGCATATTGTCAGAGTCTGAACCAATTTATACTAGGTGGGCATGCACCGTCTAGGTGATTTCGTTCAGTATTCATTTTATAGGTGAACAGAACCATTCAACGCCGGATAGGTCTTTTCGTTTCGTATTCACTTTATAGGTGAAGGAACTGATCAACGCAGCGCTTAGGTGTGGGAAATCAACATACGCTTTATAGGCGATGAGATTTGTTTCTTTCCTTTGTCCGACGTTATAACTGTCAGCTATGCTGGTTTTGGAATACTCTGGGCCAGCCAGCCCGGCATTGTCTTATATAAGGATAGATGTGGGGTGCGCGGAACTCGGCGGAAGCACTACACAGAGAATCGTAAAATCCGTCCGTCATTTGCAAATTTGTGTTTCTTTTTCCAATGAAACGTTGAAAAAGTGTCAGTAAAGCGCACTGTGCGTCGCAATAAACCGGCAAAATACGTACAACTAAGTTTACTCTATACGTATACGGCAATTATGGCTGGAAAATTCCAATTTCTTGGTCTACTTGCTTGGTATAAAGTAATTTTTCAAACCAATTCAGCTTTAAACAAACCTACGACAGCGAGCTACAGGGCGCTTACCCAGCCGTCAAAATCCTGGGGTTAACACAGCGGTAAACACCGTTATTGTCAGCATATAGCACGGATAATCTGTTTTACTTTTTTCCCCCTTTTGTTTTCATAAGGCTGTTAATTATACAGATTGAATGATTGACTTAATGATTGACTTATTGATCAGGAAATAGTAAATAACGCAGATATATTTGTTTTAGCGTTATTGTCAGCATATAGCCCTTTACGGATAATTTGTTTTAATATTTTTTTTCTTCTGCTTTTATAAAGCTGTTAATTATACAGATTAACATGTGGAGATATCAATAGAACTCACGTATTGGTATGTGCTATATGTCGACAATAACGGCGTCACTCCAGAAATTTGGCAGCTGAGTTAAGCCACTGTTGTATTTATATACGTGTTTATTATTCTTTTCTATCATTTTAATCATCTCCATTGATAAACTTGATCGACATCTGTATTTCTTTCAATACAATTTCGCCATTTTCGCTGCATTTCTGGGCTTCTAGTGTCGAGCGCCTGCATGGTTGAGTAGCTGATCTGTCTCCATTTATCAGAATATAGAACGAGCCAAATGCTCATATTATTATGTCTTGCTGGGCTAAAATCCGACGAAAGATAATGAAATTCCCATGATGGGCAGCGTTTTTCTCTGTATATCTGTAAATCCAATTCGCTGGTCTACATTTCAATAGCCATATGTCCAAGCATCTAATCTCTCATTCAGAGCTGCCAAGTTGGACTGATTAAATATCTTGAGTCTATGCGAGCGCAAAGCGCGAGCGTTCGCCCTAGGCGATCTGATTGCGAGATGTCGGCCATGCTGGCGGAAGTAAGCGCCACAAATAGGTAAGACTATGAGTTCAAATTGCATTTTTCTTAAATTTTGAAATTGAAGTAAATTCAAATATCAATTTGTAGTTGGCAACATTCTTATTGGCGTAAACCAAAACGGCGAGCCTGCCGGGTTTCACATAACCCTTTTTTTTCAATGTTGGAATTTTAACACTATTCTCTTAACACCGTTTTTGGCGTTGAACTGGTGTCGAAACACCCCCTTTTCTTAACACTGTTTTTTGGTGTTGAACTGGTCTCAACACCATTTTTCAGTGTTAGATTTTCAACACCATTCTTTCAACACCGTTTTTTGGTGTTGAACTGGTCTCGACACCATTTTTCAGTGTTGGATTGGGTCAACACCATTTTCTCAACACCGTTTTTTGGTGTTGAACTGGCCTCAACACCACATTTTGGTGTTGAATTATGTCAACACCGTTTCTCAACACCATTTATTGGTGTTGAACTGGCCTCAACACTAAAAAATGGTGTTGGGCCAACACCGTTTTTCTGGCTGTGTGATATTATATTTTCAATGCATTAAAATTCAGGTAATATGATTGGTTGATTTTCAATGTATTGAAACTATAATTTCAATGCATTGGTATCTATTCCACGTAACGAATTGTGGCAGGGGTGGCCTACCATAAACATGTGCTTTCAGGCCGAATTATGTTCATCGGGGTAACTGCTGGATAATTCGGTTGTGAAAGTGTGAGACATGAACAAATTGACTTCTCAAACTGGTACTCAACATCAAAGAATCAAATTATTCCAATAGAGTATCTTTCTTTCGTTTCCTAGTTATGGGTATCATTGGTGCTCGTATATTAGGATCTGCGCGGTGAATCCCACTTGCAAGGATTTCTTCTAATAATCAAACGCAACACGTGTGGTGGAAAATGATGAAGTCGTACTGGCAAGAAGTCGCAGGCAAATATGCATGTATTGACTGCAAGAACCCAAACGGATTCTTCTGATGATTTGTATCTCAGCTAGGCTTTTATTGTGGGTGTTCATGTGATCATCTTGAATGGTATGACCAAACAGCCCTTAGCACCGGCTTGAGCGGTTGACAGGGAAGTTGACAATAGACAATTTTATATTTTACTCCATTAGTCACATACACTAATAGAAAATAGGAGTTCAAATCTGAAGGACCAGCAACTAACCTTTCTATAGAGATATTAACATTGCTGTCTTTCATTGTAGCCATCACAGTTTTCGCCGCCACGAACGAATCCTTCGCGAGGCTGCCAAGTGAACAATTGGACGCTATAATGGCAAACAGATACCGACTTTTAGGTGAGCGCACGATTCAGCTATAAGATACATTTATGTCAGTGATACAGAGGACGTTAGGACGTTAAGAGGTCCTCGGTCGAAAATATCATCGATAATCGAAAATCTGGACCGATATTTAGATGAATGTAAATCGATTGATATACAGATAATAGACTAAAATGTATTCCTTATAATATAGCTGACTGGTTGTAAGGCAAAGGTCCATGGATTTCAACCGCCAAGCGCCACCGTCTTGCAAAGGAGTACTTACGTTTACATAGGCGAAACTTCCTTAGTTCTTTCGTTTGTAAAGCCAAGAACTAATTTCCTCAGTTCTGCAAAAACTTGTTTCGTCAAAAACAAAAATATATCCAAGTTTGATATTGTAAAAGCAAAACCAGCGTCGACTGACGCTTGAAAGTAGGCTTTAGTGTTTTTTTTGTGGTACCGTTTAGCATGAATCTTATACATTCAAAATATGACACCTTGATTCGAAACGAATCCAATGATTTCAATGTTTCCATATGCGCCGTTTTGGTTTAAGGTGTCATATTGAGATATATGTAAAAGTCCATGCTAAAATGCATATGAAATAGCCAAAAACAGACGAAAGCCCAATATCAAACGTTCGTCGATGCGGTTTTACGTAACTTCTGAGTGGAAGCTAACGTTTGTAATATAAAACTTTCGTGTACAGCTTTCTGTGCAGAATTGAATAAATACATTCTTAGCTTCACAAACGTAACAACTAAAAGGAGTTTGGTTTATGTTTGGCTTACACCTTTCAACAAAACCATATCCTGTGCTTCTATGACGCAACCGATAACATGTGGACCCAGTTCCCGTTAGGCAGAAACTTGGTTTCTCGATTATGGACACGGATCGATTTCGACGCCTGTATGCGTGACAAACAAACATTTACCACAAGCAGAACTATATATTGGTAAAACTCTATGATAGTGACGCCCTCACCCTTGAAAACCTTATCTAAGCAACAGTGCATGGTGCGTGTCACATAATCCAACTAGAGGTTTGGTAAGATCCAGTTAAGAGAAGTGGCAATCTCAGAAAACTAAGTACCACGATTATAACATCTAACAAAATTCCCATACAAACTTCGTAAAGGATTTTATATAACTAGTCATTCCTTTCGTTAAAGGTCGGTCCATGTCGCAAACATTGTATTTGGATTTTGTTAGGTATATCGTGATCACATCTGAGTAATGTACTATTGAAGAGAATGCCAATACTATGGTGACCATGTGGATGATAACAGATGAAGGAGCCAAGCCCAAAATGTCTTCCGTAGATGACTTGCTCTTTTGATATAACACAGTGGGATTTACCACGGTAAATGACGGTGGTTAAAGTGAAAATGAAGCTAAGCTTGTGCCAATATAACCATGTCAAACTTTCTGACAATTGTGCTGCCAATGAGAAATTTTTCTGTAGGTTGACGATATCATTAAAATTCCTTACTTATTATGTAGTAAATTTGGCCGGCACATCTCCAGAAAAATCTACTCCCAATATTTCGTTGCAACAAATGACCTACCTTGCTAGAAAGACTGATTTGTTCTGTCAAATTTATTGGCAATTTGAACATATGATGAGCTTCTCGATTTTAAACCAGCTGCCATGATAGATAATCACCCGGCAGAAACTAAAAATGCCCTAAAACACCATGGAGGTACCCGACAAAAAGCTGCCACAGTGTTGCTGTCTGCAGACACTGTTCCAGCCTTTTTGTATATTTTTCTTTGTCAAATAATCCAAAAAGAATATCAATATATATGATACCAACCATTCCTTCCTGGGATGAATAACAGCCGATCAGCGGACGCCCTATTTTCTGCGGTATCTCATCTCCTATACATACTTAAAGGGAACGTAGACTCTGTGGTAAAACACCACGGAAATTATACAAAGATTTTTTCCCATTTTTCCCCCAATGAATGAGAAAGACGCAAACATAGAAAATACGGTGATTTTGAATTTCTTGAGGGCAGGATATATTTTGAGCAGGTTTTAAACCAATGGGAAAGCGTAGAATTCAATTGTGTCGATAATCTCCTACGTCATCGGACATTCTCTGCACCGAGATAACATGGCCGCACATGGTCGTTTTTATGCACTTCTCCGTTCCCCGACTGACAGATGCAGTGTTATAGATTAGTTTTGATAAAGAATACGGCTGATTCTAGCAGATATTCTACCATGCCGGGCTGCTCTGCATTTGGCTGTCACAATGTGCCAGGTAATCCCGACACGTCGCTCTATCATTCTCGTTCATGTTTGTTATCTACGGTCTCGAATACTGCACCACTGCTAATTGACGCGTTTTTACCTCCAGAGGCAGAAGAACTAGTGTACGCTGACGTCACGATTCTTCAAATATGGAGGCCTCTATGTTGTTCCAGTGTAGCGCAGTTAAAACGTTTAGTACTGTTTAAAAAAAAAATGCAAAACAATATCTGATACACATTCGGATTCTATGAGGAAAAAGCTTTAACTGGCCACGCACGTCCACCAGAG
>JAVTVY010011349.1:0-52166 GCA_036873755.1 Hanleya hanleyi
CCAGTACTACCCTGGGAAGAGGTCGACTCACATGGGACGGGAGCGAACTCACCCTGGGAAGAAATCGACTCACCTGTGGCCAACGAAGAGATCGACTCACCTGTGACGGACGAAGGGAAAAAAGTGCATGATGCGGCAGTCGGAGAAAAGGGCGACGTCTATTAACAAAGTATTAACTGAGTTGTATTACAACCCGACCAGTGCCGCTGCCTATAGTGGTGTGGGAGCCTTGACTCGAGCGACCCAAGGTATTAGTCGAAGTGAAATTCGAGCCTGGTTAAAAACTCAAGATACCTACAGTTTGCATCGAGCTGCCCGACGTCATTTTCGCCGGAACCGAGTCATCGTGGGAGGCATTGACGCGCAATGGCAATCGGATTTGGTGGACATGAGTCGATTTGCACCTCAAAATGATGGATACCGGTACCTATTGACGTGTATTGATATTTTATCGAAATATGCCTGGGTCCTGTCCGTTCGTACCAAAACAGGCGAGAATTTGATACGGGCATTCCAGCAGATTTTCAAGACAGGACGCAAACCTCTTTATTTACAAACCGATGAAGGGACAGAATTTCTCAATCGACCCTTTCAAGCCTTTCTTAAGAAAAAGAAGGTATTTTTCTTTCATACGTACAACGAGACGAAAGCTTCGGTGGTGGAACGTTTCAATCGTACGTTCAAAGGGCGTATGTATAAGTATTTTACAGCCAAGAATACCCGACGCTACCTGGATGTCTTACCTCAACTGGTGCAAGGCTACAATCGGGCTTATCATCGCAGTATCCAACGCGCGCCCCGCGATGTGACAGAACGCAACGAACATCAAGTACGTACTACGCTGTACTCATCATCATCATCCAGTCCACCCTTGACGGCCCCCCGGTACAAACGGGGCGATACGGTACGGATCAGTAAAGTGAAAGGACAATTTGAGAAAGGCTATTTACCCAACTGGAGTGACGAACACTTTGTCATCGTACGCCATAAACCACGACAACCCCACGTCTATGAACTGGAAGATCTACAAGGCGAGAAACTGCAAGGCACGTTTTACGAGACAGAATTACAACCCATAGTGAAAACACCGAAAGATTACTACACGGTGGAAAAGATTTTGAAAACGGAACGTCGACGGGGCATCCCCTATCATTTCGTCAAATGGCAAGGATGGCCTCGTTCCTTTAATTCCTGGGTGTCTGGCCGTGACATGAAACGCCTATAAATTCGAACTGCTAGTACCACCCGGCTTCAGTATAGAGGATGGTACCATGGATAGAGCACGGCTGCCCGTAGTGTTACAATCTCGAAAAGGACAAGTGGGTACTCTCGTGTGTGTCATAGTGCTTGTGGGTACGCTATTTACAGGGGTATTCTACGATTTGTCGACCGTGTTAGCCTTTTTGAACACGCCGCGTTCTCCATCATCATCACCCCCCATCACTTCGACGACCACGTCACGGCCACCCAAGACGTCAAGAGTGCGCCACGTATCAACCCAGACCACACCACCGGCTACTCCAGCCATCATCACCACCACCACTCCATTACCCTTGGCCCGCACCATCGACCTATCCACCACGACGTCCCGTACTACTCCAACCACGTCAGGACGTCATCCTACGCCGTCATCCCTGAGAAGCGCTTCCACCTCATCACCACCCACACCTAGTACCACCAACACGCTGCTCAACCTATTTGCAGTGGATCCCCGTGCATCACGCCCTTTACCCCCACAACGGTATCCAATCGACTACGATCCCCGGTGGGATCCCCGACAACGCGGGTGGGCTTCTAACCGTCGAGCGCAAATCACCAAATAAAAAAAAATAAACGATGGACCCACGATGGCAGCATCCCTTCACGTGTCTCATCGCTGGCCCGACGGGATCTGGAAAATCACATTTTGTTCAACGTCTCATCCAACATGGAGCAGCCCTGATTTCACCGCCTGTAGCTCGTATCCTGTGGTGTTATGGTGCTTGGCAGCCCGCGTACGAGGCACTGGCCCGTGTCCCAGGACTTACCTTAGTGGAAGGTTTACCCCCTGAAGACATACCCCCAGACACCTTAGTGGTGGTAGACGATCTCATGGCGGAAACGGACGGTCGAATTACCCGTCTCTTTACCAAAGGCAGCCATCATCGTCGATTGAGCATCATTTACATTGTACAGAATCTTTTCAGTAAAAACAAAGAACACCGGAACATTAGTTTGAATGCTCAGTATGTGGTGTTATTCAAAAACCCCAGAGACGCGTCACAAATTACCCACCTGGCTCAACAGATGTACCCTAAGAACACGGCCTTTGTACGAGAAGCCTTTCAAGATGCCACTCAACCTTCACACGGCTATCTCCTCATCGACTTGAAACAAGATACACCCTCACCTCTGCGATTACGCACCCTGATTTTTCCCGGTGAACTACAGACGGTGTACACCCCCAAATGAGTGAGGAGGAGGAGGAGGAGGAGGATAAAAGAAGAAGACCACGCACTGGAGCCTTCATTCAAGCATCATGTCTGCACGCCTACGCAAGCACGCCGCGGCATTGCGCGTACTCCGCAGCGCGCCTCCGGAAGTGGGGCGGGCCCTGGTGCGCGGCGCGGAGCCCGATCTCATCCGGTGTTTGTGTGAAGTGGCCCATAATGTATTAAAAGGCAATGTTCCACTCAGTCCTGTGCAGAAAGGGAAATTGCAACGGCACAAGGCAGGTCTCCGAACGCTGGTCAAGAAGACGAGGAGTAGTGTCAAGCAGAAGAAACAAGTGTTACAGCGAGGTGGATTTCTCGGCGCACTTCTCGCGCCCTTAGCCGCTACGGTACTAGGCCCATTACTCGGCTCCATCTTGGGAGGAGGACGCTAACACCATGGAACATACGAAAAAAATGATGCTGGTTGAACCTCGACTGTTACAGAGTTTACAATCTCCCTATCCCATCCCGGCCACCGTGCAAAAACTCCAGTCTTTGGATGAAGAAATGAATAGTATACTGCAACGTCCATTGCCCGATCACGAGAAAATTCAACTCTACCATCATACGCTGAATCGGTACCAGACGTTTATGGATCAATATAGAGGAAGTAGTACTAGTAGTAGTAGTACACTACCCACCACCACTACGCCCCCCATCCCAGCCTCATCTCTGCCACCACGACCACCACCGTCATCCTCGGCCTCACCTGAGCTGGAACAGGAAGTATTGGCCAGTGTGCCTAAAGCCTACAAGACCAGGGCCCGTTTATTGTTGGATCGGGTGAAACAGAATGCCGATATGGGTTGGAATGCGGAAGGACACCTACTGATTCGCAACCAAGTGGTGCCGGGGTCTCATATCACGGATTTAATCAACGATATGGTGCGTTCTCGCAAACACTCTAATCCACCGGGCTGGGAAGCCTTTGCTCAGGCGTTAAAAGACATACACACCCCTCAAGAATTGATAGGCAATAGGGAACGCTGGAAGTGGATGCAAGCCCCTGCTGGACGTGTCGCCCATACCTGGGAACGTGGTGAATGGCAACCGCACACGCCACCCACAACACCCGCACGGCGGGATCGTTCTTTTCATCCCTATGCTTCCCCTATACCGACCACACTACAACCACGACGACGACGGACACGTATGAAGTCACCGCCACAACGCCGAGTGGCACCCAAGGCCTGGGAGCCCTATTAAAGCCCGGTGCAGAAGCCCGAAAGTTCAGTCGTCGTCGTCATGTTTTACATGACGTTGCCCAGTAATAGCTCATTCGACGTGTTTCCTGAGAACACCTTGACCCAGTATGTCACGCAATTACCCCAACCGTTACATTTACCGGGACGCTGGGAATGTGGACTGGTGGATATTCAATACCCTTATTCATGGTACAATGTACAAGACGGAGAAGTATGGTACGAAGTGACCTACGAAGATAAAGTCTACAAACTCATTCTCCCCCAAGGCCAATACGATACACCGCAGACGTTCATACAGGCTCTGAATGGCTTGATGGAGTACAAGGCCCTAAAGTTCAGCACGGGTGCTACAACACACCTGATATCCTTGCACATCAGGAGCGAGATATTGTTCGATGTCGACGTACACAACGACAAGAGCTCTATCATGCTGACCGCTAACGCGAATGTGAAACTCAGTCCTATGCTACAGGAAATGTTAAGGATGCCTCACTCCGTCTACAAGGGAGCCACCATTGTCGAGGGGGATTATTTGATGGATATGAAAGTAGGTATGTACGCACTGTACGTCTACTCGGATGCCGTGGACAGCCATATTGTGGGTGATGTGAACACACCTCTGTTACGGGTGGTGCCCATTACCAAGACGTATGGTGAACAAGCCACCGAGAGTTTCAACCATATCATGTACCTGCCCGTACGCCATATCGATATCAGCACGATCACGGTGGATATAAGAGATGACAGAGGACGTCCGATCCCATTCGAACGAGGAAAAGTGGTGCTGACACTTGCTTTCCGACAAGCTCGCTCTCCTCACTTCGTATAATGTACGTGCCTTACCAGTGCCATACGCCCAGCTATGTCGACTACTACAAGAAACAAACGGGAGGAAACTTGCCCGTGTTTAGCGGGGCACGCATGCAACGCGGTCACGGATTGGGGAACATCCTGGGCAGCATTATGAAAACGTTTTTACCCATGGTGACACGGGGTGTGAAAGCGGTAGGAAAACAAGCGGTACGCAGTGGATTACGCGTGGCCGGTGATGTGATGGAAGGCACAGCACCCCGACAAGCTTTGAAACGTCGGGCTAAAGAAGCAGGCAGCGTTTTGATCGCCAAAGCCCTTAAAAGACAAAGACCCACACGACCCCCATTCATTCAACGTCCAACACCCCAGAGGAGAAGGACTAAGCCCCAGAAGAAGAAGAAGAAAAAGAAGAGACGTACTAGTAGGAGAGACATCTTCGCATAATGGCCTACATTCACTCCGAGTCGTGTCCGTCTACCAACAGTGAATTGGATTTGTGGACTACTCCACCCACCCAAACGAGTGTAGGCGAAGGACGTTGGGTAGAACATCGACCCCTGGCTAGCCTGACGGGGGTGGGGCCCGTAGAATTTACCATTGAAAACAAAGATACGGCCTACCTGGATTTAGCCCACACCTACTTGTACGTGAAAGCCAAAATAACGAATAGGGACGGGACGGACATAGCGGTCGATGCGCCAGTAGGCCCGGTGAATCTTTGGCTGCACTCCTTGTTCCAACAGGTGGATATAGGTCTGAACGATAAACTCATCAGTACGTCCACCAATACGTACCCGTACCGAGCCTACATGGAGACGATGTTGTCGTACGGTATTGATGCCAAAGAATCACACTTACAAGCTGAGCTGTACTTCAGGGATAGACCCGGATACCTGTCCAACATAACCGGTGGCAATGCTGGGTTCGAGTCACGCAAAAAACTGGCAGCCAAAAGCAAGTCCATCGATATGATGGGACGACTGCACGTCGATCTGTTCATGCAAGACCGCTACATGATGAACGGTGTATCCATCAAGATCAAGTTGATCCGGTCCTTACCTAAGTTCGCCTTAATGTGCGGTGGCGAGGGTGATATCGATTACCAGATCGTCATTGAAGATGCAGCCCTGTTTGTCCGTACGGTAGATTTGCAACAGGGGGTGTTGCTGGGTCACATGGAAGCCTTAGCGAAAAAACCAGCCATGTACCCCATCCGACGCGTACAGACCAAGGTGTTCTCTGTGCCCACAGGTACGATGATGGCCAATCGTGAAAATTTATTTCTAGGGGATCTGCCTAAACGTCTTACCCTGGCGTGTGTGACCAACACCGCATTCAATGGAAATTGGGCTGAGAATCCGTTCAATTTTAAACATTTCAACATTAACTTTGTGGCACTGCACGTGGCCGGCCATCAAATTCCAGCCCGACCCTTACAACCGGACTTTACTAAGGGAAACTATGTGCGGACCTACCTGAACCTGTTTACAGCTACAGGACAAAACAACCAGGACGAAGGCAATACCATCAGTCGAGACGACTTTATGAAGGGATACACATTGTTCGCCTTTGACCTCACCCCCACCTTGGAACACGATCATCAACTGGCTTTGCTCAAGAAAGGAAACCTACGGTTGGAACTGCGTTTCTCCGACCCTGTACCCGACACTATTAACGTGATTTGCTACGCCGAGTTTGATAACGTCATCAGCGTGGATCACCAAAGAAACGTGCTGTGTGACTTTCCCACCTAAGATGGATACAGAGCAGCTGATCAGCATACTCCAGCGAGATCCCAAGATCCCCTTTCGAGGTGTGTTTCCACGCAATGTGTTTCCCACTCACTCCACTACCCCAGCAGCCTACATCTTGAATACAGACACAAAGAGTCGACCCGGTGAACATTGGATAGCGGTGTACGTGGACACCCAAGGCCAAGGCGAATACTTTGATTCCCACGGACTTGCACCCCTCCATGCCGATTTGGTGAAATTCATGGACGTCTCTACGACAGAGTGGCGTTGGAATACGCAAAGATTACAAGGCCCCTTGAGTAGTGTGTGCGGACAGTACTGTGTGTTTTATCTTACTCACCGGAGTAGAGGACATTCACTGCCTACCATTGTACATATGTTTGATGATTATTGTCAAGCCGAAGACCGGGATGTCCTCGTCTATGACTGGACGGCCTCTCGTTTTAATGTGCATGCTCCATTTCTCTGGTTAACTTAATGCGCGCGCGCATCTTGTTTTATTATTATTATCGTTATGACGTTGTTGTTCTGACGTTGAATAAAAATGATGATGAAAAAACACAAGGATGGGTTTTGACTTTCTTTTTTTTTTATTTAAGTCAACAAGAGTTATACAACTATAGAATACAAATAGTAGGGGTATGTACACACATAGAATAGTAGTGATTAAGGTACATAAAAGTTTTGTCAGGAGTAGGATTTGAACCTACGCAGGGTATCACCCCACCGGCACTTAATACCGGCGCCTTAGACCACTCGGCCATCCCGACTTTTACAGTTTTTATAACTCGTGACTCCACAGTTATTAGTGTTCCACATTTTTACAAGTCCAAGTAGGTAGTGCTCACACCGTCGGCCAATACTTTCCGTTTCGGATAAAAGAAAGTAAAGGCGTCTCGTTGCTGGATATAGGTGCGCATCTGGTGGTCCACCACCCGGAATCCTCGGTTGGTCCCACTGGCACTGGCCTGGCTCTGCAATACACCCAGGTAGAGATCTTTGTCGATGGCAGGGTCACGTCGGTTGACGCCTTTACAACTAAACTTGTTGTTTCCATCTCCTCCGTAACAATAGTAGGTCTTGGACGACAGGGCGATCATGGCATCTCCACTCCACTCGAGTTTAAACAGGCCCGGCGTCCGTTTGTCGTAGGTGTAGTGGTCGCGTCGAGGTAGCCACAGGTCCCGATCCGCTTCATATTGTTCCCGTAACTCGGGCTTCACCAGGGACTCCCAATCGGCGTTGGAGACGGCCATGTAGGCCGAATCTGTGTCCATCTCCATCAACTGCCAGTCTGAGGAATTAAAATAGACACCCATGAAGTCGTAGAGAAACTGCAACATCCTCAGCTTGGCCACGTGATAGACCATACATCCAATCTGCAGGGGTAAATTGTACCGGATAGTCTTCTTAGCTGAAGTGACTTCATAGGTGTCGTCATCGATGACCTCCACGGATCGAAACAGAGGAGAATTGACTTTTTTGCAGGCTTGGGCAGTCGTACAAATGTTCACGTTGACGTGCTTATCCTGGTTGGTTACCGTTTTTCCATAATAACCATTGCCAGTGAGTTTCCAACATTCAGCCATGATGGCCTGACTGGGGTATTCATCACCTTGACGACGGGCCGCCGTGACGAGCTCGGCATTCTCCGCAAAACAAGCCTCGGGGACGTACTGGATGACTTGATAGATATGAGTAATTTCCAAACCGTGCTTCATGTACCACTGCAATAAGGGGGTGCCCAGCAAGATTTTGTCCGCCCACATACTTCCAATCAACATGCGGCGTGGTTGAGGTAAACACTCGTGTTGCTCTGCGTAGGTGCGCATGGTCTCCCCAATATCATCCCGACCCACCAGCGTATTCTTGAAGATAGGCGGACACTGGGCGAAGAGGGGCTTGAGAGTGTCGGGAACATGCAGGTCGCATTCTACAAAACCGTAGAGCTGCCCCGAACGAATGGCGTGCAACATCTGTGGCAGACTCAGCAGTCGCCGACGACTCAACGGGTACTCACGCTCTTTTAGGAACCGTTGTAAATGGGGACGGGCCTGGCACAGGGTGTGAAATTCACACTCCCACATTTCAATCAAATGGTAGCCTCGCTCTTTCACATAATCTCCGTTGGTCACTACTTCCTCCCGTAATTCTAAGGGTGTTTTCCCGCGTCGCTCATTAAAACGACCCGCGCTGAAATGACATTCGTGGCCGTGCCAGTAACAGCCATAAAACTGGAAAACAGTGGGTGTTCCTTGTACATGGGCAAACCCATCGACGGGGAGACGCCGATCGCCTATCCGCTTCTCAGTGGCGTTGGTCTGGTGTCGTATATAAATACCCCGTCGATAGGCTTCCCACTCCAACCACTGGTCGGCAAGATGTTTGTGAGGCAACCGTTGGGGTGTAAAATGACGTCCTTCCGCCAACCAACGTGTATAATGACCACTGGGCATAGGTTGGGCGAGTGACCACAGGTAGAGGGCATTAGCATCAAAGCCAATGATTTTGGCAACGGGTTTTCCACTGGGGAGAGTCGTGACATCCTTCTCGTGGTAGCGGTGAAAAATAAGACTGGGCCCGCCCACAATGTTATCTTTCAGACAATTATGCATGTCCGCATCTTTCTGTTGTACCAGCGAGAAGTAAGTGGAACACTCTTGAAACAAATGGCGAAGGGCCAGCCCCGGTAAACTTAAGCACTCTTTAAAGATGTCCACGTGCATTTGACGTTGAAAAAGTTGCACCATTTTCTCGGCCGCCTCCAGGAAAGGAACCACATCTAGGTTGTTGTACCATATGAGGAAATCTTCCAAGGTCTGCATATGTTCATCGTTCCATACCTGCTGTAGTTCACGGTACGTGTCTTCCGGACATTCCACTTGCTTCAAATCATCAAAGAAGGCGTGCCGAGATGGTAACTGTGTTTCCTGCAAACGGTCGAGCGATGATATATACGTGTAAGGGAACCGCCCTTTGGTTTGTGCACAGTTATAGGCCTTGACCCACTGATCATAGCTACAATTAGGAGCTAGGTAGTTGCGCACGTCCAGGAAATGCAGTGACGTAGTAGTGAGAGCCATATGATTATTGATCTTCTTGATCACCGACTTGAGGGTATCGGACTGGGCCAAGTAAGGGTAGAGAAATTCCTTCACCATGTTGAGATCGTAACGCCCCGAGTTGAAGCCGAGCACCGGTAACTGACTTAGGTATTGTAGGAACCGTAACTTCAATTTCTCCGCATACGGTTTCGGTAGAGGAACATCCTGCGACTGCACAGGCTGCGACTGCAGGGACTCGCACTCGGACTCGGACTCGGACTCTTCATCATCGCTGAACGCTACACCCGGTACAGGAATGCGGTCGTCCAGTTGGTCCAGGACGTGCTGAAACTTCACCACCAACAATGCCGTACTAGCCGCACTGACTTGCTCTAAATACTCCATCATGCGGGTAATCAACTCATGGGAGTTGCCCGTGGACACGAAACACACCGGAGCAGCGTCATAGCCAGGTACGTTGCTGGAAATACTGACACTCAGAGGAATATGGCGCTGCGTCCACTGCGTTTTGGCAGAAAACAGGTCCATGGGCTCCAACAGGGCCTCGAAATCATAACACGCCCGGTAGGGAAAATAACGGTCCTCTTCCGGTATGATGAGTCCCTCATCGGACAGTTCCTGGAAAATAGTAGGCGTATTATGATACACGCCACCCGGATAGACTCGCTTCACACTGTTGTCACAGATTTTCTCGTGGCGATGTAATTTGGACGATTCTTTGAAGACCCGATGGCATTGGGCACAACTGAAAGACTGGGCGTACTGGCTCATATTGGAGATCAGCGAAAAATGACTCACGCCATTGTGGTCGAACACATTGACTTTCATCGTAGCAGCATACCGTTCTGTGGATCGCCGAACCAATTCAGCCACAAATGTATCGTCATCCTCCCGTCGTAATCGATAGACAAAGATATTAATATGAAACAGGGACTCCACGTCATCCAAATGCTTGAAGGAGACACCTCGGAAGTGCCGCTTATCCATGTCTTGCTGCTCTAAATATTCTTCCCAATAGCCATCGGCCACTGTGTCACAACACTGGGGGTCACACTCGTCCACATGCACGGCCAAACATCGAAACAGACATTTCCGGTCTTTGTAGGGCCCATGACGCCCTGATGTTAATGCATACAGGCCGTGTCGATGAAGCAACCACGGAGGCAGTAGTACAGGAGCTCCGATAGGATGATCTCTCATTTTCGTGACGAAAAATGTGACGTTAGTCACCATTTGCACCAACCATTGGGTATTGGGACGTTGCAGGCGGGCCCATTCCAATGGATCCAATGTAGTGAGTTGCTCGACCACCGGCTCCAGAGAAATGGCATCCGTGATGGTGAATGGCTGGTCAAACACATACGAATTGTTACTCGGATAGAAATACCGCAGCTGGTCCGTCTTTTTGTGCCGTAAGATATACCCAAATGTCACATTCAATTTGAAGGCAGTGACCTGATCTTTAAAAATGTTGTCGGCGTAAATAGGAAGATACGTGAGGTCCTCCAACCGAAAATTATACAAGTCCAATAGACGACGGTCACGGTGGAAACAATGGCGTATGGTAGCCCAGTGACGTTGATAAATGTGCCTGACACGCTCATCTTCAGGCAAGACTTCAACCGGAGGTACTGCTGGATCAAAGGGAAAATCTTCTCCACGTCTCATGCTTTTCGTCTCATACAAGCGGCTAGGCAGGCAGGAGGACTGGTTGGCGGGCTGGCTGGCTGGCTGATCAAGTCAGGTCAGGTAAGTCAGATTGAATACACCCTTTTCCTAAAAATCAACTCCTTTTATACATTTTACTACTCGCGGCCATCTTTTCCCACCTCCCACATGGCGGCCATCTTTTCCCACCTCCCACATCTTGGCGGCCATCTTTTCCCACCTCCCACATGGCGGCCATCTTTTCCCACCTCCCACATGGCGGCCATCTTTTCCCCCCTCCCACATGGCGGCCATCTTTTCCCACCTCCCACATCTTGGCGGCCATCTTTTCCCACCTCCCACATGGCGGCCATCTTTTCCCACCTCCCACATCTTGGCGGCCATCTTTTCCCACCTCCCACATGGCGGCCATCTTTTCCCACCTCCCACACATCACACATGCGCACACCGCCCCAATACAGCCCCAAAACCTACACTTATGACGTCACACCAGGTTCTGCGCATGCGCAGTGAGGCGCTATCCTGCCAATTTAGCCTTTGTATACTACTCAGGGCCAACCATCTTTTCCGAAAGAGAACTTCTATCTTATGCACAATCAATTTTAACACCAGACATCCCAATCCCAAACTTTTCCGGCTAAATTATGAATCGTATGTATATAAATACGCGATCCATGTTTGAAGCACATATAGACCCAATGCCAAGAATTCAGAATACATGTACAAGTAAATATATATTATGAATTTTATACATAATTAATTTTAAATCTTTCCCGTTGAAAATTGTAAGACCCTTCTGGTATAGTAAACACACAGTACTAAAAACGGGGGGAATTAAACAGACGGAAAATGTCTGCCCGCGAATTCGGCTATATACATGTCTAATAGTAATGTGTTTATACTTGGCGTTTTTTTTAACATACATACGTATTACCCCACACTATATAACGTCCAATGTTTATGGACTGGCACTGGGTGAAATTTAACGTTTGTTCATAGCTATATTAAATTCAAATATAGTAATAGTATATATTTTATATGGGTTGCTCGCCGTTGTTTAATGTATATCTATACATTTTATAACTTTATTCATAGTATACATTATATACATCATATAATTCTGCAGGGTGAAAAAGCAGTCCTGACAGATAGAAATAATGAAGTTTGATACTTGTTCTGACTAGTGGATTCGACTTGAAATATTTTAGAAAATGAACCAAAATCGACCTGTAAAGAAATGCTGCAAACACGAATTCCAACAACAAACAGCTGCTTTAAGATGTGGGATTGTAATTCTGGTTTGCGCCCAAAGCGCGGACGTGAGAGAAGACTGCAATCGAGTAGTGGAACAATTCTATTGGCTGTTCGACTGAAAATATCAGAATCCCGCTCAAGGGTATAAATACACTGACGAGACCTGCCCAGTTTATCCTATCGCTGTATTTTGCTGAGCGTATACGTTCACTCTACCGATAAATCAACATGTCTGGTCGTGGTAAAGGCGGAAAAGTTAAGGGAAAGAGCAAGACTCGCTCATCCCGTGCCGGACTTCAGTTCCCCGTCGGCCGTATTCACCGTCTCCTGAGGAAGGGAAACTACGCCGAGAGAGTTGGTGCTGGTGCTCCAGTCTACCTGGCCGCTGTCCTTGAATACCTGGCAGCTGAAGTTCTCGAGTTGGCAGGAAACGCCGCCAGAGATAACAAGAAATCCAGAATCATCCCCCGTCATCTGCAGTTGGCTGTCCGCAACGACGAAGAGTTGAACAGACTCCTCTCCGGTGTGACCATTGCCCAGGGTGGTGTTCTCCCCAACATCCAGGCTGTTCTCCTGCCCAAGAAGACCCAGAAGGCGAGCAAATAAGCCACTTCGACTTTGAATCTACATCCTAACGGCCCTTTTCAGGGCCAACCAATTACTCCGAAAGAGAGGCTTCTAACTTGCACACTAAACAATGTTACTTAAATGTGACATTAAATGTTACTTTGTAACAAGGAGCATACACCCCCTCCCCCCCCCCCTTTCGATAAACACCTTTCTCAACATATAATGCTTATTAATATGGATCCGCTATTATTATTATATTTATTAATACTCTTAACTTTCATTGATAGTTTTTAATCATGTAATATGTTTATATGCAGTTTACATACAGATAAAGAGAACCGCACAGGGCACAAGATAAATATCATTTGTACTTAGAAAATTTTGCCAGTATTCATTTCAAACAAATTCACAACACAAAATATAGCGGTATAAACCTACCAAGTAAGGAACTTGTTCTCAGTATTACAGAGTCGATAAGAGTTGTTTTCATCGAGAGCCCGTTATATGTAAAAATCATAAAATTCCTTCTGAATAACCTGTGTTTTAAATATGACAGGCAAACCTGATATCACACAGGATGTGTCATTTTATAATATTTCTTGTTGTGATACTAGGAATTTGTTTGTGTTGTTATTTGTTACCCTACTATACATGTATACCACTACTATACATACATGTACATGTGTACAGCCCATGTACATCTGTAAATTAGTTGTTATATTATTATATTTGTTCTGTTACATACTGTTACATGATATCTTAGTACAATAAATATTATATCACATTAAAGAAAACTTAAACTATATAAATATACATGTATAAAGCTGTTATTGAAGACTAAATTCCATCATAAACAGAGAATGAGGAAAGTGAGAGAATCCAAAAATATAAGGGAAATGTAGCTACCAAACTTTATATAGTAAACATATGACTGAAAGAGTAAAATACTGAACAGAAAAGCATCAGAATTATATGTTAGAGATGGTCGAATTTAATTTTGGATTCTGAAATTGAATTTCTCTCTCTGTCCATGAACATCACAAAGAAACACACATTTTACGCAGTTATGTGTTTATCTCCAGCCCGGGGCCTAAATCAGACAACGAATAATGACGGATGTCCTCCAATGGAAATGCAGCAGGCGTGAAGTTGTGGACCAATGGAAAAATTACAGATTTTACTGTACATTGCTATACTTTGCTCTCGCCGGAGTCCGCGCTTTTGCTATAAATGGTGTCAGCGCTGAGCTAGTTCATTTCACTTTGATTCACAAAGACGAAAACATGTCAGGCAGAGGCAAAGGAGGAAAAGGACTCGGAAAGGGGGGCGCCAAGCGTCACAGGAAAGTTCTTCGGGACAACATCCAGGGTATCACCAAGCCCGCTATCCGTCGTCTGGCCCGTCGAGGTGGTGTAAAACGTATCTCCGGTCTGATCTACGAGGAGACCCGTGGTGTACTGAAGGTATTCTTGGAGAATGTCATCCGTGATGCAGTCACCTACACCGAGCACGCCAAGAGGAAGACCGTCACCGCCATGGATGTGGTCTACGCCCTGAAACGCCAAGGTCGCACTTTGTACGGCTTCGGTGGTTAGACGATTACAACAACCAAATCAACCCAACGGCCCTTTTCAGGGCCAACCATTTCTTCGAAAGAGGAACTTCTATCATAGCACAAAATTTAACACAAGTACCCACATTCCCCCCTCGCTTGCATCTTTTTATTTTCATAATTTATATATTCTTGAAAGTTTAAATTTGGTCGAAATTAACTCAATTTTACAAATATTAATATAACTAACTTCTGAAACAGCTAATTTATAGAATAATTTAACGATTCAATAATTAAATTCTTTTTAAATAATAAACTGATCGCCAAAATTCAGTTCAAACCTATCATTTGAGATAGTCGATCTGTAAAATATATTTCACTGATACAAGGGAAGCCACTCTTGCTGGAAAGCTACAAGAAAATAGCCCAGTCAAGCGTATACATGTATGAACGTATATACATGTATGGGAAAATCTGAGGTGTCGTGAGATATGTATATTATAATAACATAGAATATGATAACTGCTCCAATCTCTGCATGAAATGAGAGAATTGTCTTTCAATTAATTATCGGCTCTGTTGTTATAAGTTTAAGCCGTGCAGATATGGATGTAAAAGTATTAACAAGTCGATTATTACATTTTGATTATTACATTAAAATCGCCCGAAAAGCAGAGATGAAGGCCAGCCTGTTTACTCAATTTATCCTGACGCTTCCTGTATGTTCAGTGGGTGTCGAAAAACGCCTGATCTTGAATTATGAAACAAGTATCTGCCTTCACAGCGCAAATTCATAACAAATTACGCCAAATTCCGCATGCAAACATCAAATTCAAACCATTTTTATGCACTTTCATCGTCGACACGTATAAATCAGTTAAAATCCACACATTTCCTACACAGTTTATCTCTCAACGTTATATTTTATTAAACTTTCTTTGTGCATGAAAAGCACAAAAAGCTGTAGACAGGAATTTACACTGAACTCCAGGCAAACTGTATACACTGAGAAGCCTGTGATAAAGGAGCTGGTCTATAACTGCTTACGCCGACGTCCGCGCGCGGGGTTTCGCCAGAAATTTCAATCCCCCCGTCAGCATATAAATACGGCGAGCGCCAATCAGCCCTCACTGATTTTGCTGACTTTCACAGTGTCACATCTCTGTTAACCATGGCTCCAAAAACACCTACCGGCTCCAAAGGCGCCAAGAAGGCGATGAAGAAATCTGCACCAAAGACTGGTGACAAGAAGAGGAAGAGGAGAAGGAAGGAAAGCTACGGAATTTACATCTACAAGGTTATGAAACAAGTCCACCCCGACACCGGTATTTCCTCCAAGGCTATGTCCATCATGAACAGCTTCGTCAACGACATCTTCGAGCGTATCGCCGCCGAGGCTTCCCGTTTGGCTCACTACAACAAGCGATCAACGATCACCAGTCGGGAGATCCAGACCGCTGTCCGTCTCCTTCTGCCCGGAGAGTTGGCCAAGCACGCCGTCTCTGAAGGTACCAAGGCTGTCACCAAGTACACCAGCAGCAAGTAAATTAAGCGTCCACTTCGCTTACTCTAACGGCCCTTTTCAGGGCCAACCATCTTTTCCGAAAGAGAACTTCTATCTTATGCACAATCAATTTTAACACCAGACATCCCAATCCCAAACTTTTCCGGCTAAATTATGAATCGTATGTATATAAATACGCGATCCATGTTTGAAGCACATATAGACCCAATGCCAAGAATTCAGAATACATGTACAAGTAAATATATATTATGAATTTTATACATAATTAATTTTAAATCTTTCCCGTTGAAAATTGTAAGACCCTTCTGGTATAGTAAACACACAGTACTAAAAACGGGGGGAATTAAACAGACGGAAAATGTCTGCCCGCGAATTCGGCTATATACATGTCTAATAGTAATGTGTTTATACTTGGCGTTTTTTTTAACATACATACGTATTACCCCACACTATATAACGTCCAATGTTTATGGACTGGCACTGGGTGAAATTTAACGTTTGTTCATAGCTATATTAAATTCAAATATAGTAATAGTATATATTTTATATGGGTTGCTCGCCGTTGTTTAATGTATATCTATACATTTTATAACTTTATTCATAGTATACATTATATACATCATATAATTCTGCAGGGTGAAAAAGCAGTCCTGACAGATAGAAATAATGAAGTTTGATACTTGTTCTGACTAGTGGATTCGACTTGAAATATTTTAGAAAATGAACCAAAATCGACCTGTAAAGAAATGCTGCAAACACGAATTCCAACAACAAACAGCTGCTTTAAGATGTGGGATTGTAATTCTGGTTTGCGCCCAAAGCGCGGACGTGAGAGAAGACTGCAATCGAGTAGTGGAACAATTCTATTGGCTGTTCGACTGAAAATATCAGAATCCCGCTCAAGGGTATAAATACACTGACGAGACCTGCCCAGTTTATCCTATCGCTGTATTTTGCTGAGCGTATACGTTCACTCTACCGATAAATCAACATGTCTGGTCGTGGTAAAGGCGGAAAAGTTAAGGGAAAGAGCAAGACTCGCTCATCCCGTGCCGGACTTCAGTTCCCCGTCGGCCGTATTCACCGTCTCCTGAGGAAGGGAAACTACGCCGAGAGAGTTGGTGCTGGTGCTCCAGTCTACCTGGCCGCTGTCCTTGAATACCTGGCAGCTGAAGTTCTCGAGTTGGCAGGAAACGCCGCCAGAGATAACAAGAAATCCAGAATCATCCCCCGTCATCTGCAGTTGGCTGTCCGCAACGACGAAGAGTTGAACAGACTCCTCTCCGGTGTGACCATTGCCCAGGGTGGTGTTCTCCCCAACATCCAGGCTGTTCTCCTGCCCAAGAAGACCCAGAAGGCGAGCAAATAAGCCACTTCGACTTTGAATCTACATCCTAACGGCCCTTTTCAGGGCCAACCAATTACTCCGAAAGAGAGGCTTCTAACTTGCACACTAAACAATGTTACTTAAATGTGACATTAAATGTTACTTTGTAACAAGGAGCATACACCCCCTCCCCTCCCCCCTTTCGATAAACACCTTTCTCAACATATAATGCTTATTAATATGGATCCGCTATTATTATTATATTTATTAATACTCTTAACTTTCATTGATAGTTTTTAATCATGTAATATGTTTATATGCAGTTTACATACAGATAAAGAGAACCGCACAGGGCACAAGATAAATATCATTTGTACTTAGAAAATTTTGCCAGTATTCATTTCAAACAAATTCACAACACAAAATATAGCGGTATAAACCTACCAAGTAAGGAACTTGTTCTCAGTATTACAGAGTCGATAAGAGTTGTTTTCATCGAGAGCCCGTTATATGTAAAAATCATAAAATTCCTTCTGAATAACCTGTGTTTTAAATATGACAGGCAAACCTGATATCACACAGGATGTGTCATTTTATAATATTTCTTGTTGTGATACTAGGAATTTGTTTGTGTTGTTATTTGTTACCCTACTATACATGTATACCACTACTATACATACATGTACATGTGTACAGCCCATGTACATCTGTAAATTAGTTGTTATATTATTATATTTGTTCTGTTACATACTGTTACATGATATCTTAGTACAATAAATATTATATCACATTAAAGAAAACTTAAACTATATAAATATACATGTATAAAGCTGTTATTGAAGACTAAATTCCATCATAAACAGAGAATGAGGAAAGTGAGAGAATCCAAAAATATAAGGGAAATGTAGCTACCAAACTTTATATAGTAAACATATGACTGAAAGAGTAAAATACTGAACAGAAAAGCATCAGAATTATATGTTAGAGATGGTCGAATTTAATACCAGGCCCTGACCACGGGCGAATGAACAGGACTTTGAGATTATCCGTGGAGGGTGCACCTCCTAATATGCTGGAGTTTCGAACGGGATGTTTACGGGAGTTGAATGATTTCTTCGGAGTACATTTGGATGAGATTGATGCCTTGGGTCAACTTCGAGGCACCAAAGAGTGGTTTCTAACGGTGGACTCCATGGAAACTAAGAGAGATATCCTCAGCAATTCCACAATTGAGGAATTTTCCGTGGGCGACAGATACGTCAGAATTTCATCATATTCGAAAACCTATGCATCAATCAAGCTAGTGAATGTCCCTCCTCAAGTCACTAATGATTATATCACGTACGTTTTTTCCACTTGGGGAAAAAACGTCAGGGCAGAAGAGGAGAAGATACCGGGGTCCCATATCTCTACTGATGGTCGCGTAGTCAAAATGGAAGTGGACGATGAGAAATTTGATTCGATACCATACACGATGATTATGGGCAGGAACCAGGTTTTGGTTCTTGTGCGTGGAAGACAACCCAAATGTTTCAGATGTCAGGCCGTAGGTCACGTGAAAAATGATTGTGACTGGAAATTTTGTGAAAAGTGCAAGTTTTACCATCTACCTGGAGGTCCATGCAAAACGCGATCATGGGCCAACAGAGTTGAGAATCGTGAGGAGGTGGAAGAAGTCGTGGGAGAGGGAGAGGTCTGTGCTCGTGTCAACAGAGAATATTGTTCTACTTGTAAATTTTTCCATGCCAAAGAGGAACCATGCAAACAAAGGTCATGGGCAGAACAATCTGAGAATCAAGATGAGGAAGACTCACACACCTTGACAGGTGAGGATGTTCAGGATGTTGAGAATCTGGAAGCTGCTGAAGATAATTCCCTTGATGTTGTGAAGAGTGCTGAAGTTTTGATGAATGACGTAACCGAAGTTGAAGGTGAATCAGACATGAGAGAAGTGGAAGGGTCCAAACTCGAGGAGGGTGAAATTATGCCCACCCCTGAATGTGGGAATTTACCGCCTACGGACATTCCCATGGAGTCCCAGGACGGCAGGTCCGGCAAACAGAAGAGCCGGGGCCGGCCTTCGTCGCCTGGGTCGTCTAACAAAGACAACAAAAAGCTACGTAGGCACAGTAAGTCTTCATCCCACAAGAGTAAGTCAAGGGAGAGGACTAATGTAAATATGGACACATCATAATATCATAAAATATATATATATAGTATACGGCGTGTGTTTTATGTTAATTTAATTTTACAATGCATTATTTAATTTATTTTATTTCTTTTTTACTTTTTACGATGGATCTTTCTTTTCACACTTTGAATTGTAAGGGGTTACGCACTTCTGTTAAAAGATTGAATTTCTTTTCCACTTGTAAGTTGATGAATTATGATATTGTTTTTGTTCAGGAGACCCATTTGGATTCTGTTGATTTATTAAATATTTGGAAGAAGGATTGGGGAGGTGAGTGTATTTTTAGTTTTGGAACTTTTAATTCTTGTGGGGTGGGTATTTTATTTCATCCAAATTTATCTGTTTCAGTAGACAAAATTTATAGGGATTTAGACGGGAGGTTTTTATTTGTTGATTGTACTATTAAGGGTCATAAGTTTCGTTTAATTTCTTTGTATGCTCCAAATGAGTCTCCCGAACGTAAAGTTTTTTTGAGTTCAATTTCTGATTTTTTGGTCACCAGTCGATCAATTGTCATGGCTGGTGACTTTAATTGTATTTTTAAAGCTTCTGTTGATAAGATTGGTGGTAACCCCGATAGAGGTTTAGTTGGTTCTGTTATTATTAAAGATTTGTGTTCCTCTTTTAATTTAGTTGATACTTATCGACATTTTTATCCTGATTCTGTTGCTACTTCTTGGTCAAATGGTTCAGTTTCTTGTTTATTAGATCGAATTTTTATTTCTTCGTCAATTTTGCCTAATTTATCACACGCCTCTATTTTTCCGTCTTCATTGTCAGATCATAGTTTTGTAAATATTGATTTATGTAATATATCTACTGTTAAACTTGGTGCCGGATACTGGCACTGTAATGTATCTGTTCTATCTGATCCCCTTTTGCTCACTGACCTGAAAGATTTGTGGTCCGTATTGCAAGCTACGGCAGATTTCTCCCTCCCCTGGTGGGAGGAATGTAAGCGAGAGTTCAAAAAATTAATTATATGCCATAGTATTCGTATTGCTCGCGAGAGGTCTGCTGAAGTATCTGCTTTACGTAAAATTATACATTCCCTTAATATTTCCGACCCAAATTCTCCCCGTATTTCTGATCTCAAAAATCAGGTTAACGCCCTATTAGAGGCTTATAATGATGGTGCCAGGATCCGGGCCAAAGTTAAAGATTTTAATTACGATGATAAGCCATCTCGTTATTTTTTTAATAAGGAAAAATCCCATGCCAAGCGCAAATATATTGACAAATTGAATGTAAATAATACTGTTATTACCGATCCTGAACATATTGTAAATAGTACTAAAGATTTTTATGCTGATTTATTTTCTGATGAATATGTTTCTAACACTCATATTGATTATTTTCTCTCTGATTTACCTAAGTTATCTGATGACGAGTCCGCCTCTTTGGAGGGTCCTATTACCCTCCAGGAGGTGGCCTCCGCTCTCTCTTCTATGAAAAATTTCAGTTCTCCAGGCTCCGACGGGCTCCCGAAGGAGTTTTATGTTGCTTTCTTTGATTTGATTGGTGAAGATTTTGTTCATTTCATTAACAACTGTTATGAGAATCATTTGTTATCTCCGACTCAGTTACTTTCTTATATTACCTTGATTTGTAAGGATGAGGAGCGTTCAGACGACCTTAGGTTCTGGCGCCCCATCTCTTTATTAAATGTCGATTATAAAATTATTTCAAAGGTTTTATGTAATAGGTTGAAATCAGTTATGCA
This sequence comes from Hanleya hanleyi, assembly GCA_036873755.1. NCBI lineage: Eukaryota > Metazoa > Mollusca > Polyplacophora > Lepidopleurida > Hanleyidae > Hanleya > Hanleya hanleyi. The sequence continues at coordinate 21,122 of JAVTVY010011349.1, forward strand.
TACTTTAGTTCATTTTGATCAAACTTGTTCTGTTCCTGGCCGTTCAATGACTGATAATGTTCATTTACTTCGTTCCATTATTGACTATTTACATCAAAAAGATATGGGGGGTATTTTTCTTTCAATTGACAATGAAAAAGCTTTTGATAGGGTAAATCATTATTATTTATTTCGTGTATTAGAAGCTTTCAATTTTGGTCCTACTTTTATGAATTGGATTAAGTTACTTTATACTGATGCTCGTGCATCTGTTTTAGTTAATGGTTTTATTTCTGATGAGTTTTCTTTGTCACGTGGTGTCCATCAAGGCTGTCCCTTAAGTCCTTTGTTGTATGTTTTATCCCTTGAACCCCTTTTGTGTAAAATCCGTTTGTCTGATGATGTTCATGGTGTTCGCCCTCCTGGCTGTAGATTTTCTGTTAAGTTGTCAGCTTATGCTGACGACATTACTTGTACATTAACTACCCGCCTTTCCGTTGTTAAGATTTTAAACTTATGTAAACTGTTCGGTTATGCCTCAGGCTCCAAAATTAATTTGTTAAAGACCAAAGCATTGTGGCTGGGCCTGTGGCATAACTGTTCCGATTCCCCTTTTGGCATCACGTGGCTCAATTCTGTTCATCGTTTTTTAGGTGTTTATTTAGGTACTGTGCCTATGGATGTTTTTTATGAATCTAATTGGTCTCCTATTTTTACTAAGTTGTCTAATTTGTTGAATACATGGAAATATCGTTATCTTTCTTTTAGAGGCAAAGCCATTTTATTACATTCTCTTGCTTTAAGTAAACTTTGGTATGTGTGTAATGCCATTCATATAAATGATCGTTATATTCGAGAATTTTTACATCTTCAGTTTAAGTTTTTCTGGGGAGGGGCGAACGAGGGCCTCCGTCGGGAGGTCCTTTATCAACCCCTCTCCAAAGGTGGTTTTAATTTAGTATGTATTAAGGCCAAAATTAAGGCATTTTATTTAAGACACATTCAGCGTTTGATTTTGTTATATGATTCTAACTATTGTCCTAATTGGTGTCATTTTGCTGTTTATTGGTTTGGTTTGTCTCTTCGTGATTTTTGTCCTTCTATGTCTTCTCTTTCTATTCCGCATTCTGATTATGTTCCATTGTTTTATCGTTCTGTGCTTACTGTTTTTAGAGATTTTCGTCGTTTGTATCCTAACGTTAAGTTTGTTGCATTATCTTGTAAATCTTTTTATAATTTCTTAGTTGACGAAATTTCTGTTCCCAATAAAATTATTCGGGTTTATCCCACAATTGATTTTGGCCCTGTGTGGCGTCACATAAATTGTGATATTTTATGTAATAATGTAAAAAACTTCCTGTATAAATGTGTTAATAGAATTTTGTATACAAATGCCTTTTTAAGAAAGATTATTGGTTGGTCTCGTTCCGTTAAATGTTATTTATGTTCTGCTGATTCCGAATGTGTTGATCATTTATTTTATTATTGTAAATCTGTTCGTTCATTATGGAAGACGCTAGAAGATTTTTATTTCAATATTACCGGTGTTTCTGTTAAAATTAATCTTGGTATTGTTACTTTTTTGATTTTTCCTCCTTCTGCTAATCGTTATTTTTATAGACTGTTGATTTTCTTAGTTGCTGAGCTTAAGTGGTTAATTTGGAAGGCAAGGAATTCTGTTAAGTTTAATCATACTACTTTTTCTCGTATTTCTGTTTGGAATCAGTTTTTAAGTTCTGTTCATTGCCGCATCCGGGTGGATTTTCGTCGTTTATCCAATGTTATTTTTGAAGCCCAGTGGTGCGGTAATAATTTCTTATGTAGTTTTATTGGAAAATCCTTGATTTTACACGTATAAAGGCCAATATATTCATTGTCATATATTGTATATATTGTATATGATTGTTTTGTGAATTATTGTATATACATTATTGATATTTTTTGAAAGCCCTGTATATTGGGTATTGGTTATTATATATTATGAAATTATTTGTTAAATCCCAGTTGGGTATTGTGTTATTATATACATCATTTTTAAAGCCCTGTATATTGGGTGTATTATGAAAGAATTTGATACACATTATTGAGTATATTATGAATTGGGTTGATAAAACCCGGTTGGGTATTGTGTTATTATATACATTATATACATTATTGTTGAATCCCATATATTGGGTAATTATTGTTTTCAAACTATTGTACATATACATTATTGATATTTTATTTTGTTATCCTCATACAATTAATATTTACACTACCTCTGTTGATTTTCTATGCCAGGCTGGCACGTTTAGTTGTTCATTTCTTTATTTGTTGCTATTTATAAACTGTTTGCTTTAGCGTCCTTTGTATGTTGATTTCGTCTGCCCGTCTGGCTTGTTTAGTTGTCCATTTCATACGCCTATGTAACCGTTTATAGTTTCGTTAATTGTTTTGGGTTGGTTCAATGTCTTCTAGTCAAATGTTTTTATCGACTTGAACCTTCCCCGTTTTTATCTTTACAAAGTTTGTATTTATCAGTATGAGGATAATAAATTCAACGTTATTTAAAAACAAAAAAAAAAAAAAAAAAAAAAAAAAAAAAAAAAAAAAAAAAAAAAAAAAAAAAAAAAAGGAGGAAAAGGACTCGGAAAGGGGGGCGCCAAGCGTCACAGGAAAGTTCTTCGGGACAACATCCAGGGTATCACCAAGCCCGCTATCCGTCGTCTGGCCCGTCGAGGTGGTGTAAAACGTATCTCCGGTCTGATCTACGAGGAGACCCGTGGTGTACTGAAGGTATTCTTGGAGAATGTCATCCGTGATGCAGTCACCTACACCGAGCACGCCAAGAGGAAGACCGTCACCGCCATGGATGTGGTCTACGCCCTGAAACGCCAAGGTCGCACTTTGTACGGCTTCGGTGGTTAGACGATTACAACAACCAAATCAACCCAACGGCCCTTTTCAGGGCCAACCATTTCTTCGAAAGAGGAACTTCTATCATAGCACAAAATTTAACACAAGTACCCACATTCCCCCCTCGCTTGCATCTTTTTATTTTCATAATTTATATATTCTTGAAAGTTTAAATTTGGTCGAAATTAACTCAATTTTACAAATATTAATATAACTAACTTCTGAAACAGCTAATTTATAGAATAATTTAACGATTCAATAATTAAATTCTTTTTAAATAATAAACTGATCGCCAAAATTCAGTTCAAACCTATCATTTGAGATAGTCGATCTGTAAAATATATTTCACTGATACAAGGGAAGCCACTCTTGCTGGAAAGCTACAAGAAAATAGCCCAGTCAAGCGTATACATGTATGAACGTATATACATGTATGGGAAAATCTGAGGTGTCGTGAGATATGTATATTATAATAACATAGAATATGATAACTGCTCCAATCTCTGCATGAAATGAGAGAATTGTCTTTCAATTAATTATCGGCTCTGTTGTTATAAGTTTAAGCCGTGCAGATATGGATGTAAAAGTATTAACAAGTCGATTATTACATTTTGATTATTACATTAAAATCGCCCGAAAAGCAGAGATGAAGGCCAGCCTGTTTACTCAATTTATCCTGACGCTTCCTGTATGTTCAGTGGGTGTCGAAAAACGCCTGATCTTGAATTATGAAACAAGTATCTGCCTTCACAGCGCAAATTCATAACAAATTACGCCAAATTCCGCATGCAAACATCAAATTCAAACCATTTTTATGCACTTTCATCGTCGACACGTATAAATCAGTTAAAATCCACACATTTCCTACACAGTTTATCTCTCAACGTTATATTTTATTAAACTTTCTTTGTGCATGAAAAGCACAAAAAGCTGTAGACAGGAATTTACACTGAACTCCAGGCAAACTGTATACACTGAGAAGCCTGTGATAAAGGAGCTGGTCTATAACTGCTTACGCCGACGTCCGCGCGCGGGGTTTCGCCAGAAATTTCAATCCCCCCGTCAGCATATAAATACGGCGAGCGCCAATCAGCCCTCACTGATTTTGCTGACTTTCACAGTGTCACATCTCTGTTAACCATGGCTCCAAAAACACCTACCGGCTCCAAAGGCGCCAAGAAGGCGATGAAGAAATCTGCACCAAAGACTGGTGACAAGAAGAGGAAGAGGAGAAGGAAGGAAAGCTACGGAATTTACATCTACAAGGTTATGAAACCAGTCCACCCCGACACCGGTATTTCCTCCAAGGCTATGTCCATCATGAACAGCTTCGTCAACGACATCTTCGAGCGTATCGCCGCCGAGGCTTCCCGTTTGGCTCACTACAACAAGCGATCAACGATCACCAGTCGGGAGATCCAGACCGCTGTCCGTCTCCTTCTGCCCGGAGAGTTGGCCAAGCACGCCGTCTCTGAAGGTACCAAGGCTGTCACCAAGTACACCAGCAGCAAGTAAATTAAGCGTCCACTTCGCTTACTCTAACGGCCCTTTTCAGGGCCAACCATCTTTTCCGAAAGAGAACTTCTATCTTATGCACAATCAATTTTAACACCAGACATCCCAATCCCAAACTTTTCCGGCTAAATTATGAATCGTATGTATATAAATACGCGATCCATGTTTGAAGCACATATAGACCCAATGCCAAGAATTCAGAATACATGTACAAGTAAATATATATTATGAATTTTATACATAATTAATTTTAAATCTTTCCCGTTGAAAATTGTAAGACCCTTCTGGTATAGTAAACACACAGTACTAAAAACGGGGGGAATTAAACAGACGGAAAATGTCTGCCCGCGAATTCGGCTATATACATGTCTAATAGTAATGTGTTTATACTTGGCGTTTTTTTTAACATACATACGTATTACCCCACACTATATAACGTCCAATGTTTATGGACTGGCACTGGGTGAAATTTAACGTTTGTTCATAGCTATATTAAATTCAAATATAGTAATAGTATATATTTTATATGGGTTGCTCGCCGTTGTTTAATGTATATCTATACATTTTATAACTTTATTCATAGTATACATTATATACATCATATAATTCTGCAGGGTGAAAAAGCAGTCCTGACAGATAGAAATAATGAAGTTTGATACTTGTTCTGACTAGTGGATTCGACTTGAAATATTTTAGAAAATGAACCAAAATCGACCTGTAAAGAAATGCTGCAAACACGAATTCCAACAACAAACAGCTGCTTTAAGATGTGGGATTGTAATTCTGGTTTGCGCCCAAAGCGCGGACGTGAGAGAAGACTGCAATCGAGTAGTGGAACAATTCTATTGGCTGTTCGACTGAAAATATCAGAATCCCGCTCAAGGGTATAAATACACTGACGAGACCTGCCCAGTTTATCCTATCGCTGTATTTTGCTGAGCGTATACGTTCACTCTACCGATAAATCAACATGTCTGGTCGTGGTAAAGGCGGAAAAGTTAAGGGAAAGAGCAAGACTCGCTCATCCCGTGCCGGACTTCAGTTCCCCGTCGGCCGTATTCACCGTCTCCTGAGGAAGGGAAACTACGCCGAGAGAGTTGGTGCTGGTGCTCCAGTCTACCTGGCCGCTGTCCTTGAATACCTGGCAGCTGAAGTTCTCGAGTTGGCAGGAAACGCCGCCAGAGATAACAAGAAATCCAGAATCATCCCCCGTCATCTGCAGTTGGCTGTCCGCAACGACGAAGAGTTGAACAGACTCCTCTCCGGTGTGACCATTGCCCAGGGTGGTGTTCTCCCCAACATCCAGGCTGTTCTCCTGCCCAAGAAGACCCAGAAGGCGAGCAAATAAGCCACTTCGACTTTGAATCTACATCCTAACGGCCCTTTTCAGGGCCAACCAATTACTCCGAAAGAGAGGCTTCTAACTTGCACACTAAACAATGTTACTTAAATGTGACATTAAATGTTACTTTGTAACAAGGAGCATACACCCCCTCCCCCCCCCCCTTTCGATAAACACCTTTCTCAACATATAATGCTTATTAATATGGATCCGCTATTATTATTATATTTATTAATACTCTTAACTTTCATTGATAGTTTTTAATCATGTAATATGTTTATATGCAGTTTACATACAGATAAAGAGAACCGCACAGGGCACAAGATAAATATCATTTGTACTTAGAAAATTTTGCCAGTATTCATTTCAAACAAATTCACAACACAAAATATAGCGGTATAAACCTACCAAGTAAGGAACTTGTTCTCAGTATTACAGAGTCGATAAGAGTTGTTTTCATCGAGAGCCCGTTATATGTAAAAATCATAAAATTCCTTCTGAATAACCTGTGTTTTAAATATGACAGGCAAACCTGATATCACACAGGATGTGTCATTTTATAATATTTCTTGTTGTGATACTAGGAATTTGTTTGTGTTGTTATTTGTTACCCTACTATACATGTATACCACTACTATACATACATGTACATGTGTACAGCCCATGTACATCTGTAAATTAGTTGTTATATTATTATATTTGTTCTGTTACATACTGTTACATGATATCTTAGTACAATAAATATTATATCACATTAAAGAAAACTTAAACTATATAAATATACATGTATAAAGCTGTTATTGAAGACTAAATTCCATCATAAACAGAGAATGAGGAAAGTGAGAGAATCCAAAAATATAAGGGAAATGTAGCTACCAAACTTTATATAGTAAACATATGACTGAAAGAGTAAAATACTGAACAGAAAAGCATCAGAATTATATGTTAGAGATGGTCGAATTTAATACCAGGCCCTGACCACGGGCGAATGAACAGGACTTTGAGATTATCCGTGGAGGGTGCACCTCCTAATATGCTGGAGTTTCGAACGGGATGTTTACGGGAGTTGAATGATTTCTTCGGAGTACATTTGGATGAGATTGATGCCTTGGGTCAACTTCGAGGCACCAAAGAGTGGTTTCTAACGGTGGACTCCATGGAAACTAAGAGAGATATCCTCAGCAATTCCACAATTGAGGAATTTTCCGTGGGCGACAGATACGTCAGAATTTCATCATATTCGAAAACCTATGCATCAATCAAGCTAGTGAATGTCCCTCCTCAAGTCACTAATGATTATATCACGTACGTTTTTTCCACTTGGGGAAAAAACGTCAGGGCAGAAGAGGAGAAGATACCGGGGTCCCATATCTCTACTGATGGTCGCGTAGTCAAAATGGAAGTGGACGATGAGAAATTTGATTCGATACCATACACGATGATTATGGGCAGGAACCAGGTTTTGGTTCTTGTGCGTGGAAGACAACCCAAATGTTTCAGATGTCAGGCCGTAGGTCACGTGAAAAATGATTGTGACTGGAAATTTTGTGAAAAGTGCAAGTTTTACCATCTACCTGGAGGTCCATGCAAAACGCGATCATGGGCCAACAGAGTTGAGAATCGTGAGGAGGTGGAAGAAGTCGTGGGAGAGGGAGAGGTCTGTGCTCGTGTCAACAGAGAATATTGTTCTACTTGTAAATTTTTCCATGCCAAAGAGGAACCATGCAAACAAAGGTCATGGGCAGAACAATCTGAGAATCAAGATGAGGAAGACTCACACACCTTGACAGGTGAGGATGTTCAGGATGTTGAGAATCTGGAAGCTGCTGAAGATAATTCCCTTGATGTTGTGAAGAGTGCTGAAGTTTTGATGAATGACGTAACCGAAGTTGAAGGTGAATCAGACATGAGAGAAGTGGAAGGGTCCAAACTCGAGGAGGGTGAAATTATGCCCACCCCTGAATGTGGGAATTTACCGCCTACGGACATTCCCATGGAGTCCCAGGACGGCAGGTCCGGCAAACAGAAGAGCCGGGGCCGGCCTTCGTCGCCTGGGTCGTCTAACAAAGACAACAAAAAGCTACGTAGGCACAGTAAGTCTTCATCCCACAAGAGTAAGTCAAGGGAGAGGACTAATGTAAATATGGACACATCATAATATCATAAAATATATATATATAGTATACGGCGTGTGTTTTATGTTAATTTAATTTTACAATGCATTATTTAATTTATTTTATTTCTTTTTTACTTTTTACGATGGATCTTTCTTTTCACACTTTGAATTGTAAGGGGTTACGCACTTCTGTTAAAAGATTGAATTTCTTTTCCACTTGTAAGTTGATGAATTATGATATTGTTTTTGTTCAGGAGACCCATTTGGATTCTGTTGATTTATTAAATATTTGGAAGAAGGATTGGGGAGGTGAGTGTATTTTTAGTTTTGGAACTTTTAATTCTTGTGGGGTGGGTATTTTATTTCATCCAAATTTATCTGTTTCAGTAGACAAAATTTATAGGGATTTAGACGGGAGGTTTTTATTTGTTGATTGTACTATTAAGGGTCATAAGTTTCGTTTAATTTCTTTGTATGCTCCAAATGAGTCTCCCGAACGTAAAGTTTTTTTGAGTTCAATTTCTGATTTTTTGGTCACCAGTCGATCAATTGTCATGGCTGGTGACTTTAATTGTATTTTTAAAGCTTCTGTTGATAAGATTGGTGGTAACCCCGATAGAGGTTTAGTTGGTTCTGTTATTATTAAAGATTTGTGTTCCTCTTTTAATTTAGTTGATACTTATCGACATTTTTATCCTGATTCTGTTGCTACTTCTTGGTCAAATGGTTCAGTTTCTTGTTTATTAGATCGAATTTTTATTTCTTCGTCAATTTTGCCTAATTTATCACACGCCTCTATTTTTCCGTCTTCATTGTCAGATCATAGTTTTGTAAATATTGATTTATGTAATATATCTACTGTTAAACTTGGTGCCGGATACTGGCACTGTAATGTATCTGTTCTATCTGATCCCCTTTTGCTCACTGACCTGAAAGATTTGTGGTCCGTATTGCAAGCTACGGCAGATTTCTCCCTCCCCTGGTGGGAGGAATGTAAGCGAGAGTTCAAAAAATTAATTATATGCCATAGTATTCGTATTGCTCGCGAGAGGTCTGCTGAAGTATCTGCTTTACGTAAAATTATACATTCCCTTAATATTTCCGACCCAAATTCTCCCCGTATTTCTGATCTCAAAAATCAGGTTAACGCCCTATTAGAGGCTTATAATGATGGTGCCAGGATCCGGGCCAAAGTTAAAGATTTTAATTACGATGATAAGCCATCTCGTTATTTTTTTAATAAGGAAAAATCCCATGCCAAGCGCAAATATATTGACAAATTGAATGTAAATAATACTGTTATTACCGATCCTGAACATATTGTAAATAGTACTAAAGATTTTTATGCTGATTTATTTTCTGATGAATATGTTTCTAACACTCATATTGATTATTTTCTCTCTGATTTACCTAAGTTATCTGATGACGAGTCCGCCTCTTTGGAGGGTCCTATTACCCTCCAGGAGGTGGCCTCCGCTCTCTCTTCTATGAAAAATTTCAGTTCTCCAGGCTCCGACGGGCTCCCGAAGGAGTTTTATGTTGCTTTCTTTGATTTGATTGGTGAAGATTTTGTTCATTTCATTAACAACTGTTATGAGAATCATTTGTTATCTCCGACTCAGTTACTTTCTTATATTACCTTGATTTGTAAGGATGAGGAGCGTTCAGACGACCTTAGGTTCTGGCGCCCCATCTCTTTATTAAATGTCGATTATAAAATTATTTCAAAGGTTTTATGTAATAGGTTGAAATCAGTTATGCATACTTTAGTTCATTTTGATCAAACTTGTTCTGTTCCTGGCCGTTCAATGACTGATAATGTTCATTTACTTCGTTCCATTATTGACTATTTACATCAAAAAGATATGGGGGGTATTTTTCTTTCAATTGACAATGAAAAAGCTTTTGATAGGGTAAATCATTATTATTTATTTCGTGTATTAGAAGCTTTCAATTTTGGTCCTACTTTTATGAATTGGATTAAGTTACTTTATACTGATGCTCGTGCATCTGTTTTAGTTAATGGTTTTATTTCTGATGAGTTTTCTTTGTCACGTGGTGTCCATCAAGGCTGTCCCTTAAGTCCTTTGTTGTATGTTTTATCCCTTGAACCCCTTTTGTGTAAAATCCGTTTGTCTGATGATGTTCATGGTGTTCGCCCTCCTGGCTGTAGATTTTCTGTTAAGTTGTCAGCTTATGCTGACGACATTACTTGTACATTAACTACCCGCCTTTCCGTTGTTAAGATTTTAAACTTATGTAAACTGTTCGGTTATGCCTCAGGCTCCAAAATTAATTTGTTAAAGACCAAAGCATTGTGGCTGGGCCTGTGGCATAACTGTTCCGATTCCCCTTTTGGCATCACGTGGCTCAATTCTGTTCATCGTTTTTTAGGTGTTTATTTAGGTACTGTGCCTATGGATGTTTTTTATGAATCTAATTGGTCTCCTATTTTTACTAAGTTGTCTAATTTGTTGAATACATGGAAATATCGTTATCTTTCTTTTAGAGGCAAAGCCATTTTATTACATTCTCTTGCTTTAAGTAAACTTTGGTATGTGTGTAATGCCATTCATATAAATGATCGTTATATTCGAGAATTTTTACATCTTCAGTTTAAGTTTTTCTGGGGAGGGGCGAACGAGGGCCTCCGTCGGGAGGTCCTTTATCAACCCCTCTCCAAAGGTGGTTTTAATTTAGTATGTATTAAGGCCAAAATTAAGGCATTTTATTTAAGACACATTCAGCGTTTGATTTTGTTATATGATTCTAACTATTGTCCTAATTGGTGTCATTTTGCTGTTTATTGGTTTGGTTTGTCTCTTCGTGATTTTTGTCCTTCTATGTCTTCTCTTTCTATTCCGCATTCTGATTATGTTCCATTGTTTTATCGTTCTGTGCTTACTGTTTTTAGAGATTTTCGTCGTTTGTATCCTAACGTTAAGTTTGTTGCATTATCTTGTAAATCTTTTTATAATTTCTTAGTTGACGAAATTTCTGTTCCCAATAAAATTATTCGGGTTTATCCCACAATTGATTTTGGCCCTGTGTGGCGTCACATAAATTGTGATATTTTATGTAATAATGTAAAAAACTTCCTGTATAAATGTGTTAATAGAATTTTGTATACAAATGCCTTTTTAAGAAAGATTATTGGTTGGTCTCGTTCCGTTAAATGTTATTTATGTTCTGCTGATTCCGAATGTGTTGATCATTTATTTTATTATTGTAAATCTGTTCGTTCATTATGGAAGACGCTAGAAGATTTTTATTTCAATATTACCGGTGTTTCTGTTAAAATTAATCTTGGTATTGTTACTTTTTTGATTTTTCCTCCTTCTGCTAATCGTTATTTTTATAGACTGTTGATTTTCTTAGTTGCTGAGCTTAAGTGGTTAATTTGGAAGGCAAGGAATTCTGTTAAGTTTAATCATACTACTTTTTCTCGTATTTCTGTTTGGAATCAGTTTTTAAGTTCTGTTCATTGCCGCATCCGGGTGGATTTTCGTCGTTTATCCAATGTTATTTTTGAAGCCCAGTGGTGCGGTAATAATTTCTTATGTAGTTTTATTGGAAAATCCTTGATTTTACACGTATAAAGGCCAATATATTCATTGTCATATATTGTATATATTGTATATGATTGTTTTGTGAATTATTGTATATACATTATTGATATTTTTTGAAAGCCCTGTATATTGGGTATTGGTTATTATATATTATGAAATTATTTGTTAAATCCCAGTTGGGTATTGTGTTATTATATACATCATTTTTAAAGCCCTGTATATTGGGTGTATTATGAAAGAATTTGATACACATTATTGAGTATATTATGAATTGGGTTGATAAAACCCGGTTGGGTATTGTGTTATTATATACATTATATACATTATTGTTGAATCCCATATATTGGGTAATTATTGTTTTCAAACTATTGTACATATACATTATTGATATTTTATTTTGTTATCCTCATACAATTAATATTTACACTACCTCTGTTGATTTTCTATGCCAGGCTGGCACGTTTAGTTGTTCATTTCTTTATTTGTTGCTATTTATAAACTGTTTGCTTTAGCGTCCTTTGTATGTTGATTTCGTCTGCCCGTCTGGCTTGTTTAGTTGTCCATTTCATACGCCTATGTAACCGTTTATAGTTTCGTTAATTGTTTTGGGTTGGTTCAATGTCTTCTAGTCAAATGTTTTTATCGACTTGAACCTTCCCCGTTTTTATCTTTACAAAGTTTGTATTTATCAGTATGAGGATAATAAATTCAACGTTATTTAAAAACAAAAAAAAAAAAAAAAAAAAAAAAAAAAAAAAAAAAAAAAAAAAAAAAAAAAAAAAAAAGGAGGAAAAGGACTCGGAAAGGGGGGCGCCAAGCGTCACAGGAAAGTTCTTCGGGACAACATCCAGGGTATCACCAAGCCCGCTATCCGTCGTCTGGCCCGTCGAGGTGGTGTAAAACGTATCTCCGGTCTGATCTACGAGGAGACCCGTGGTGTACTGAAGGTATTCTTGGAGAATGTCATCCGTGATGCAGTCACCTACACCGAGCACGCCAAGAGGAAGACCGTCACCGCCATGGATGTGGTCTACGCCCTGAAACGCCAAGGTCGCACTTTGTACGGCTTCGGTGGTTAGACGATTACAACAACCAAATCAACCCAACGGCCCTTTTCAGGGCCAACCATTTCTTCGAAAGAGGAACTTCTATCATAGCACAAAATTTAACACAAGTACCCACATTCCCCCCTCGCTTGCATCTTTTTATTTTCATAATTTATATATTCTTGAAAGTTTAAATTTGGTCGAAATTAACTCAATTTTACAAATATTAATATAACTAACTTCTGAAACAGCTAATTTATAGAATAATTTAACGATTCAATAATTAAATTCTTTTTAAATAATAAACTGATCGCCAAAATTCAGTTCAAACCTATCATTTGAGATAGTCGATCTGTAAAATATATTTCACTGATACAAGGGAAGCCACTCTTGCTGGAAAGCTACAAGAAAATAGCCCAGTCAAGCGTATACATGTATGAACGTATATACATGTATGGGAAAATCTGAGGTGTCGTGAGATATGTATATTATAATAACATAGAATATGATAACTGCTCCAATCTCTGCATGAAATGAGAGAATTGTCTTTCAATTAATTATCGGCTCTGTTGTTATAAGTTTAAGCCGTGCAGATATGGATGTAAAAGTATTAACAAGTCGATTATTACATTTTGATTATTACATTAAAATCGCCCGAAAAGCAGAGATGAAGGCCAGCCTGTTTACTCAATTTATCCTGACGCTTCCTGTATGTTCAGTGGGTGTCGAAAAACGCCTGATCTTGAATTATGAAACAAGTATCTGCCTTCACAGCGCAAATTCATAACAAATTACGCCAAATTCCGCATGCAAACATCAAATTCAAACCATTTTTATGCACTTTCATCGTCGACACGTATAAATCAGTTAAAATCCACACATTTCCTACACAGTTTATCTCTCAACGTTATATTTTATTAAACTTTCTTTGTGCATGAAAAGCACAAAAAGCTGTAGACAGGAATTTACACTGAACTCCAGGCAAACTGTATACACTGAGAAGCCTGTGATAAAGGAGCTGGTCTATAACTGCTTACGCCGACGTCCGCGCGCGGGGTTTCGCCAGAAATTTCAATCCCCCCGTCAGCATATAAATACGGCGAGCGCCAATCAGCCCTCACTGATTTTGCTGACTTTCACAGTGTCACATCTCTGTTAACCATGGCTCCAAAAACACCTACCGGCTCCAAAGGCGCCAAGAAGGCGATGAAGAAATCTGCACCAAAGACTGGTGACAAGAAGAGGAAGAGGAGAAGGAAGGAAAGCTACGGAATTTACATCTACAAGGTTATGAAACAAGTCCACCCCGACACCGGTATTTCCTCCAAGGCTATGTCCATCATGAACAGCTTCGTCAACGACATCTTCGAGCGTATCGCCGCCGAGGCTTCCCGTTTGGCTCACTACAACAAGCGATCAACGATCACCAGTCGGGAGATCCAGACCGCTGTCCGTCTCCTTCTGCCCGGAGAGTTGGCCAAGCACGCCGTCTCTGAAGGTACCAAGGCTGTCACCAAGTACACCAGCAGCAAGTAAATTAAGCGTCCACTTCGCTTACTCTAACGGCCCTTTTCAGGGCCAACCATCTTTTCCGAAAGAGAACTTCTATCTTATGCACAATCAATTTTAACACCAGACATCCCAATCCCAAACTTTTCCGGCTAAATTATGAATCGTATGTATATAAATACGCGATCCATGTTTGAAGCACATATAGACCCAATGCCAAGAATTCAGAATACATGTACAAGTAAATATATATTATGAATTTTATACATAATTAATTTTAAATCTTTCCCGTTGAAAATTGTAAGACCCTTCTGGTATAGTAAACACACAGTACTAAAAACGGGGGGAATTAAACAGACGGAAAATGTCTGCCCGCGAATTCGGCTATATACATGTCTAATAGTAATGTGTTTATACTTGGCGTTTTTTTTAACATACATACGTATTACCCCACACTATATAACGTCCAATGTTTATGGACTGGCACTGGGTGAAATTTAACGTTTGTTCATAGCTATATTAAATTCAAATATAGTAATAGTATATATTTTATATGGGTTGCTCGCCGTTGTTTAATGTATATCTATACATTTTATAACTTTATTCATAGTATACATTATATACATCATATAATTCTGCAGGGTGAAAAAGCAGTCCTGACAGATAGAAATAATGAAGTTTGATACTTGTTCTGACTAGTGGATTCGACTTGAAATATTTTAGAAAATGAACCAAAATCGACCTGTAAAGAAATGCTGCAAACACGAATTCCAACAACAAACAGCTGCTTTAAGATGTGGGATTGTAATTCTGGTTTGCGCCCAAAGCGCGGACGTGAGAGAAGACTGCAATCGAGTAGTGGAACAATTCTATTGGCTGTTCGACTGAAAATATCAGAATCCCGCTCAAGGGTATAAATACACTGACGAGACCTGCCCAGTTTATCCTATCGCTGTATTTTGCTGAGCGTATACGTTCACTCTACCGATAAATCAACATGTCTGGTCGTGGTAAAGGCGGAAAAGTTAAGGGAAAGAGCAAGACTCGCTCATCCCGTGCCGGACTTCAGTTCCCCGTCGGCCGTATTCACCGTCTCCTGAGGAAGGGAAACTACGCCGAGAGAGTTGGTGCTGGTGCTCCAGTCTACCTGGCCGCTGTCCTTGAATACCTGGCAGCTGAAGTTCTCGAGTTGGCAGGAAACGCCGCCAGAGATAACAAGAAATCCAGAATCATCCCCCGTCATCTGCAGTTGGCTGTCCGCAACGACGAAGAGTTGAACAGACTCCTCTCCGGTGTGACCATTGCCCAGGGTGGTGTTCTCCCCAACATCCAGGCTGTTCTCCTGCCCAAGAAGACCCAGAAGGCGAGCAAATAAGCCACTTCGACTTTGAATCTACATCCTAACGGCCCTTTTCAGGGCCAACCAATTACTCCGAAAGAGAGGCTTCTAACTTGCACACTAAACAATGTTACTTAAATGTGACATTAAATGTTACTTTGTAACAAGGAGCATACACCCCCTCCCCTCCCCCCTTTCGATAAACACCTTTCTCAACATATAATGCTTATTAATATGGATCCGCTATTATTATTATATTTATTAATACTCTTAACTTTCATTGATAGTTTTTAATCATGTAATATGTTTATATGCAGTTTACATACAGATAAAGAGAACCGCACAGGGCACAAGATAAATATCATTTGTACTTAGAAAATTTTGCCAGTATTCATTTCAAACAAATTCACAACACAAAATATAGCGGTATAAACCTACCAAGTAAGGAACTTGTTCTCAGTATTACAGAGTCGATAAGAGTTGTTTTCATCGAGAGCCCGTTATATGTAAAAATCATAAAATTCCTTCTGAATAACCTGTGTTTTAAATATGACAGGCAAACCTGATATCACACAGGATGTGTCATTTTATAATATTTCTTGTTGTGATACTAGGAATTTGTTTGTGTTGTTATTTGTTACCCTACTATACATGTATACCACTACTATACATACATGTACATGTGTACAGCCCATGTACATCTGTAAATTAGTTGTTATATTATTATATTTGTTCTGTTACATACTGTTACATGATATCTTAGTACAATAAATATTATATCACATTAAAGAAAACTTAAACTATATAAATATACATGTATAAAGCTGTTATTGAAGACTAAATTCCATCATAAACAGAGAATGAGGAAAGTGAGAGAATCCAAAAATATAAGGGAAATGTAGCTACCAAACTTTATATAGTAAACATATGACTGAAAGAGTAAAATACTGAACAGAAAAGCATCAGAATTATATGTTAGAGATGGTCGAATTTAATTTTGGATTCTGAAATTGAATTTCTCTCTCTGTCCATGAACATCACAAAGAAACACACATTTTACGCAGTTATGTGTTTATCTCCAGCCCGGGGCCTAAATCAGACAACGAATAATGACGGATGTCCTCCAATGGAAATGCAGCAGGCGTGAAGTTGTGGACCAATGGAAAAATTACAGATTTTACTGTACATTGCTATACTTTGCTCTCGCCGGAGTCCGCGCTTTTGCTATAAATGGTGTCAGCGCTGAGCTAGTTCATTTCACTTTGATTCACAAAGACGAAAACATGTCAGGCAGAGGCAAAGGAGGAAAAGGACTCGGAAAGGGGGGCGCCAAGCGTCACAGGAAAGTTCTTCGGGACAACATCCAGGGTATCACCAAGCCCGCTATCCGTCGTCTGGCCCGTCGAGGTGGTGTAAAACGTATCTCCGGTCTGATCTACGAGGAGACCCGTGGTGTACTGAAGGTATTCTTGGAGAATGTCATCCGTGATGCAGTCACCTACACCGAGCACGCCAAGAGGAAGACCGTCACCGCCATGGATGTGGTCTACGCCCTGAAACGCCAAGGTCGCACTTTGTACGGCTTCGGTGGTTAGACGATTACAACAACCAAATCAACCCAACGGCCCTTTTCAGGGCCAACCATTTCTTCGAAAGAGGAACTTCTATCATAGCACAAAATTTAACACAAGTACCCACATTCCCCCCTCGCTTGCATCTTTTTATTTTCATAATTTATATATTCTTGAAAGTTTAAATTTGGTCGAAATTAACTCAATTTTACAAATATTAATATAACTAACTTCTGAAACAGCTAATTTATAGAATAATTTAACGATTCAATAATTAAATTCTTTTTAAATAATAAACTGATCGCCAAAATTCAGTTCAAACCTATCATTTGAGATAGTCGATCTGTAAAATATATTTCACTGATACAAGGGAAGCCACTCTTGCTGGAAAGCTACAAGAAAATAGCCCAGTCAAGCGTATACATGTATGAACGTATATACATGTATGGGAAAATCTGAGGTGTCGTGAGATATGTATATTATAATAACATAGAATATGATAACTGCTCCAATCTCTGCATGAAATGAGAGAATTGTCTTTCAATTAATTATCGGCTCTGTTGTTATAAGTTTAAGCCGTGCAGATATGGATGTAAAAGTATTAACAAGTCGATTATTACATTTTGATTATTACATTAAAATCGCCCGAAAAGCAGAGATGAAGGCCAGCCTGTTTACTCAATTTATCCTGACGCTTCCTGTATGTTCAGTGGGTGTCGAAAAACGCCTGATCTTGAATTATGAAACAAGTATCTGCCTTCACAGCGCAAATTCATAACAAATTACGCCAAATTCCGCATGCAAACATCAAATTCAAACCATTTTTATGCACTTTCATCGTCGACACGTATAAATCAGTTAAAATCCACACATTTCCTACACAGTTTATCTCTCAACGTTATATTTTATTAAACTTTCTTTGTGCATGAAAAGCACAAAAAGCTGTAGACAGGAATTTACACTGAACTCCAGGCAAACTGTATACACTGAGAAGCCTGTGATAAAGGAGCTGGTCTATAACTGCTTACGCCGACGTCCGCGCGCGGGGTTTCGCCAGAAATTTCAATCCCCCCGTCAGCATATAAATACGGCGAGCGCCAATCAGCCCTCACTGATTTTGCTGACTTTCACAGTGTCACATCTCTGTTAACCATGGCTCCAAAAACACCTACCGGCTCCAAAGGCGCCAAGAAGGCGATGAAGAAATCTGCACCAAAGACTGGTGACAAGAAGAGGAAGAGGAGAAGGAAGGAAAGCTACGGAATTTACATCTACAAGGTTATGAAACAAGTCCACCCCGACACCGGTATTTCCTCCAAGGCTATGTCCATCATGAACAGCTTCGTCAACGACATCTTCGAGCGTATCGCCGCCGAGGCTTCCCGTTTGGCTCACTACAACAAGCGATCAACGATCACCAGTCGGGAGATCCAGACCGCTGTCCGTCTCCTTCTGCCCGGAGAGTTGGCCAAGCACGCCGTCTCTGAAGGTACCAAGGCTGTCACCAAGTACACCAGCAGCAAGTAAATTAAGCGTCCACTTCGCTTACTCTAACGGCCCTTTTCAGGGCCAACCATCTTTTCCGAAAGAGAACTTCTATCTTATGCACAATCAATTTTAACACCAGACATCCCAATCCCAAACTTTTCCGGCTAAATTATGAATCGTATGTATATAAATACGCGATCCATGTTTGAAGCACATATAGACCCAATGCCAAGAATTCAGAATACATGTACAAGTAAATATATATTATGAATTTTATACATAATTAATTTTAAATCTTTCCCGTTGAAAATTGTAAGACCCTTCTGGTATAGTAAACACACAGTACTAAAAACGGGGGGAATTAAACAGACGGAAAATGTCTGCCCGCGAATTCGGCTATATACATGTCTAATAGTAATGTGTTTATACTTGGCGTTTTTTTTAACATACATACGTATTACCCCACACTATATAACGTCCAATGTTTATGGACTGGCACTGGGTGAAATTTAACGTTTGTTCATAGCTATATTAAATTCAAATATAGTAATAGTATATATTTTATATGGGTTGCTCGCCGTTGTTTAATGTATATCTATACATTTTATAACTTTATTCATAGTATACATTATATACATCATATAATTCTGCAGGGTGAAAAAGCAGTCCTGACAGATAGAAATAATGAAGTTTGATACTTGTTCTGACTAGTGGATTCGACTTGAAATATTTTAGAAAATGAACCAAAATCGACCTGTAAAGAAATGCTGCAAACACGAATTCCAACAACAAACAGCTGCTTTAAGATGTGGGATTGTAATTCTGGTTTGCGCCCAAAGCGCGGACGTGAGAGAAGACTGCAATCGAGTAGTGGAACAATTCTATTGGCTGTTCGACTGAAAATATCAGAATCCCGCTCAAGGGTATAAATACACTGACGAGACCTGCCCAGTTTATCCTATCGCTGTATTTTGCTGAGCGTATACGTTCACTCTACCGATAAATCAACATGTCTGGTCGTGGTAAAGGCGGAAAAGTTAAGGGAAAGAGCAAGACTCGCTCATCCCGTGCCGGACTTCAGTTCCCCGTCGGCCGTATTCACCGTCTCCTGAGGAAGGGAAACTACGCCGAGAGAGTTGGTGCTGGTGCTCCAGTCTACCTGGCCGCTGTCCTTGAATACCTGGCAGCTGAAGTTCTCGAGTTGGCAGGAAACGCCGCCAGAGATAACAAGAAATCCAGAATCATCCCCCGTCATCTGCAGTTGGCTGTCCGCAACGACGAAGAGTTGAACAGACTCCTCTCCGGTGTGACCATTGCCCAGGGTGGTGTTCTCCCCAACATCCAGGCTGTTCTCCTGCCCAAGAAGACCCAGAAGGCGAGCAAATAAGCCACTTCGACTTTGAATCTACATCCTAACGGCCCTTTTCAGGGCCAACCAATTACTCCGAAAGAGAGGCTTCTAACTTGCACACTAAACAATGTTACTTAAATGTGACATTAAATGTTACTTTGTAACAAGGAGCATACACCCCCCTCCCCTCCCCCCTTTCGATAAACACCTTTCTCAACATATAATGCTTATTAATATGGATCCGCTATTATTATTATATTTATTAATACTCTTAACTTTCATTGATAGTTTTTAATCATGTAATATGTTTATATGCAGTTTACATACAGATAAAGAGAACCGCACAGGGCACAAGATAAATAGTAGTGTATAGAGAGCAAGCTTGGTATTATTGACCTCAGAAATTTGCATATGACCTCTGTGACGTCACAGTTGGGTCGGCCATGTTGTAAAGCAAGATGGCGGTGTGGTTCGGGAATGTTCGGGACTGTTCGGGTTGTCGTCCGTGTTGTAAAGCAAGAGGGTGTTGGGTGGTCCCTGTTGTAAAGCAAGATGGCGGTGTGGTTCGGGCGTGTTCGGGCGTGTTCGGTGTGGTTCGGAGCTGTTCGTGTGTGTTCGTGTGTGTTCGGGCCTGTTTGGGCATGGTGGAAAGCAAGATGTCGGTTGTCGGTGCTGTTGTAAAGCAAGATGGTGGTTGTCGTCCCTGTTGTAAAGGAAAATGGTGGTTGTGTGCCCTGTTGTAAAGCAAGATGTCGGAGTGGGTTCGTGAATGTTCGGGAATGGGGTGAAAAACATATAAAAGTAGGTGATTTTTAGTGAATGGGTTATAATCATTGGATGACTTTGGGAAGTGTTTAACTGACCTGATTTGCCTGCCTGCCTGCCTGCCTGCCTGCCTGCCTACCTGTCCAGCCAGCCAGTCATTCTGCTTGTCTACTTTGTATGAGTTGTGGATCCTGCGTGTACTTTTTTCCATTTTACCAGTGCAAATTCACCAGACTTTTACACGGTAGCAGTTCTTCACCAGCCTGAGCCCATAGTCAAGATGAATTCAGCCGACAGAGTCATCCTTCAAGAGAACCGTGTTCGCCTGATTGATGAGATGCGGCATGCGGGGGCAATATGTGATGTGCTTATGGTTGATAAAATACTGCTGAAACAGGGTGTGGAAGATATCAAGGCGGAGAAGACTCCTTCACGACAAAACGGAGCTCTGCTCGATGCTCTAGTGCGTCGTGGTCCCTATGCATTTCTAGCGTTCGTGCATGCACTGAAGAAGACGGAAAATGTAGAATTGGCTGATCTACTTGAAATTCCCGTTGTAGTAGAAGAGGGTATCTTAGTTATGGATACTACCGAACAGCGTACAGCTACCAAACGTACGGACATGCACCCAGAGTGTGGTGTACCAGCCAAACGCGGTGCACGTGCCAAGCGAGGGTCCCGACAAATCCCTTTAGAAATACCTGAACCCGTTCTCCAGCCAGTGCCTGAGGCCATGGATGAGCAAAATGAAGAAGAGCCAGGGGAACAAGAAAAAGAAGAAGACCCCATGGTGCAACTTCCTATGTCTATGCAGTCCATTAATAACATAATCCAGCAGGCCTATGAGTCGGCCCACACGGATATATGGCAGCTTTCAGCTAATTTGACTGTCAGTGTGAAAGACGCACAAGTACATTTTAATGTACTGGCCTATATGGACAGACCCGCTAGGCGTATTGCCTTGTCTTCGGAGTGCTGGCAAAGACTGGAGACCGTTTATTATGCCGTGGACGCGGTGATTGCCGAGCAGGCGGGTAACGAAGTGAAATTTTCTCTAGGTGAAGACATCTATGTGAGTGTTGGTTATTTCAACGACGACCTGCTGCTGCATATCCGTAAATGGAAAATGACGGCCGATACACAACAGCTTGCTCCTTGTCCTCAGGGTGTCACTTTGAAAATACCGGTGTGGCGCAAGTTGCAGAGTGTGTCAGCTGCAATTCGTCAAGCTTTGGATTACCAGGTGTCTCACACTATTTATCTCAAGTACATTGACACAGTTATGGCTTTGGTGAGACCTCGCGTTCGACAACTGCGTCTGGAAGCCTGTGCAGGGTGTTTCAACAACAGTCCCATAATAATGCATACGTGTATGGATATTAGTGTACCCTCACACGCGCTGATCACTGAAGCATTACAGGTTGTGACCGAGGAGCAAATTGCCGTGGCATTGGAAGCTGCCTGCCCTCCTACCATTCCACGTGAAGAGATTACTACCTACATCTATGTACACCAGGGACGGAAAAACGATGAGGAGTTCAAGCAAGTCTTGTTGCGTAACTGGACAGTAGTACCGTTCCCTAATACGCGCTGATCATTGTGGTGAAAACGGAACTATTGAACCTTTTCATGAAAAAACATTTCACACATTGACCTTATTCCTACACGTTAATTGAAGTGCCATTGATAGCGTATTATTATAAAATTCAACACTGTTTCACTGTGGTGAAGGCGAATTATTGAACATTTTCATGAAGCCATTTTTCACACATTTTACTCTATTCCTATTCGTTCATTGAAGCGCCATTGATAGCGTATAATTATATTAAAATTCAATATTTCCAGTTTCACTGTTGTAAATACGTTCATTCTATTGTGTTAGTGTTGTTGTTGTATAAATATTGAACTACTTTTTCAAGTTGAAAACATTCACATAAACATGTTTGTTTCATTCTATTGTGTTAAATAAAAAAAAAAAAAAAATTTCAAAAAAAATTTAAAAAAAAATGCGTGTTAGTGTTCATTTAGTGGGGGAGCTGATGTTATATTTTTTGTGCTCAGTTAGAAGTTTCTCTTTCGAAGGAATGGGGTGGCCCTGAAAAGGGCCGTTGGAAAGTGTTACTACACTTGGTTTTTTAGGAGCGGTAGATTTTCTTCACTCCGGCTACCTGCCTTCTGCAGACGGGACACTTTATTTGAAAATGCTGTTCGTCGGTTTCATTGCAGTGGCACTCAGCCCCTGTACACGTTAGTGTCACCCAGCATTCTTCGCATACGCATAAATGTCCGCACGGAAATAGGGCGTACTCTGTGTCCTCGTTTGTACACACACTGCAGTTGGCTTTACTTAGTTCATTATGCAGGTCTTTTTGTAGTTGAACCTTGACTCTGTCCATTTGCTTCATGTCTTCTCTCATTTCGTCCATCTGTTCGTTTTGGCTGGCCACCTGGTCGTGTAGGCGCAGCATCTCTTCGTTCATGCGGGTTACCTCGTCGCAAGAGTATTGTTGTTGTTGTTGTTGTTGTTGTTCAGGTGGTGCTGTTGTAGCTGGCATCTCTGTTTCCGGTGTTGTTATAATTGGCGTTTGGGTAGCCGTTGTATTTTCTGGTGGTTTGTGACAGTTTCTGTTACAGTTTAACCACTGTACGGTGGGCAGTTCTTCTTCGTCCGTGTCATCATTATTATCTTCATCCATAGCCGCCGTCACCTCTTGGTCTTGTTGTGCACTTTGTCGTCTCAACGTATCGGCAATATGACGTTGATGCACTCGCTGTAGGCTTGTAATAATCGTGACACCGCCATCCTCTTCATGTGTAATGACCTCCCTATGGTCTCTAGGATCCTCGAATACTAGTCTTCTTGTAGTCATGATGTATTATTGTGTATGAATGGTAATAACATTGATCGCGCTAAATATATATATATGTGTAGGCACTCATGTTGTAAATCAACACGGTGGGTGTCGGCCCTGTTGTAAACCAACATGGCGCTGTGATTCGGAGATGTTCGGGGCAATGCAGTGTTATGATAAATGATTGTGTCTATTAATAGCATCACAGTTACACCGCATCGCTGATTGGTGGGTGTACCAAAATGTTTACGCCAACGTCCGCGCGACCACCCTTCCTGGGTTAATTTACAATCCTGAGATTTTGCACGCGCAACCACCCTTCCTGGGTTAATTTTTTTGTCTTACGCGTCTAAAATGGATGAAATCATTAAAATAGTGGCTTAGTCTACTGCTAATTTTCTTAATTTTTAAATGCTACATCCCTGAGTTGCCCCCGTTCAATTTGAAATAATTTTTATACTGACCTGGCATTTATTGCAAAATCACACGGGGTTTAAAATTGTCAAAGAAACACAAATTTTCTTGCAGCGTGTACGTTTGCATCCTCCATTTCGCTGACGTCCGCGTGCTGTACGGTATAAATAGCAGTGTTTTTTATCTTGTTCATTCACAATTACATGATGTCTGAAATAATGGATATTGATGCAGTGATGAAAGACTTGCTGAGTGATAGTCACCTATCACTCTCACCGATGCAGAACACAAAATGGCTGGATGATATATTACAGCCCCCAGATGAACAACACTCTCCGGTACCACAGCATGATGTCACTGCGCTGGAAAGTACACAACACCCACCGATAGAGGACCAATGGCTAGATGTAGATGATTTATTACAGTCCAGCCTATTTACAGATCAACAAGAAGAAGAAGAAGAACCGGTACTACAGCATGATGATGATGATGATGTCACCTCCCTGGAAAGGCCACCGTTTCAACAAATGCTCCAACATGTGTTCCAACACTATGATCAAGAAGAAGATAGCCAAGTTCAACTGCTACCCGGTCCCGATCATGGCGTGGGAGGCCAGGGAACGAGAATACAGCCAGAAGAGGGAAAGGAGAAAAGCGTAGGAAGAAAAAGAAAAAGGAGTGAACAACAAAAACAAGAAATTCAACACCTGCATGACTACGCTACTACCATAAAAAGAAGACTGGCACCACCCGTAAAATGGACACCAGCCCGGTTTTTACGCTGTGTACAATGCGCTACACGTTTTGCAAAATATGCAATATTTCCCTGTGGCCACCAAGCCCTGTGTCTACGCTGTATGGACGCCACACAGACCTACCCAAAAGACGACCCTATGTTCAATGATACACCCCTAGAGTGTATTTTTGTCACCATGGATTGTCCCGTGTGTACCCGGCGGCGGATAAATTTCTCCCCAATGATGTAAACCCTTACATCTCCAAAGGCCCTTTTCAGGGCCAACCATTTCTCCGAAAGAGAGACTTCTAACTCAGCACAAAAATAAAAAACACCCAACTCCTGCACATGCACACACCTAAAGGTAACAATAGGTAAAAAAATAACACATGAATTTTTTCCATGTTAAAAAAACCCATTCCTATGTTTATACCATTAGAATTGTCCCTAAAAAGAGTGGCGTGCACTGTATTTAATGCCCATGTATGCCAGAATCCCTTGATTTGACACGAAAATTCACACTAACCAACTCCCATGTTAAATGATTGTGTCTATTAATAGCATCAAAAGTGACATCGCATCGCTGATTGGTGGGTGTACCAAAATGTTTACGCCGACGTCCGCGCGACCACCCTTCCTGGGTTAATTTACAATCCTGAGATTTTGCAGATTGGTAATAATACTATATCAGAATATAGAGGCGAGTATCTGTTCCTATGTTAAATCATTGCACGTATTGAAATAACATTGAGGTTGGCCCTGAAACGAGTGTTGACCAGAATCTCCTTGATGGCCAGAATCCCTTGATTTGACACGAAAATTCACACTAACCAACTCCCATGTTAAATGATTGTGTCTATTAATAGCATCAAAGTGACATCGCATCGCTGATTGGTGGGTGTACCAAAATGTTTACGCCGACGTCCGCGTGACCACCCTTCCTGGGTTAATTTACAATCCTGAGATTTTGCAGATTGGTAATAATACTATATATAGAATATAGAGGCGAGTACCCGTTCCTATGTTAAATCATTGCATGTATTGAAATAACATTGGAGGTTTGTCCCTGAAAAGGGCCGCGTGCACTGTATTTAATGCACATGTATGCCAGAATCCCATTGATTTGACACTAAAATTCACACTAGCAAAGCCCCATGTTAAATGATTGCGTCTATTAATAGAGTCGATAGTCGATGTGGAGAGTACCTAAAATGTTTACGCCGATGTCCGCGCGCCACCACCCTGCCTGGGTTAATTTTTACAATCCGTTCACTGTGTCTATGTTTCAAGTAAGGAGATGGCCCTGAAAAGGGCCGTTGATAGGGGCAGGGATTGTTTTTTGGTGTTGCAGATGGCTAATAATACTATAGAATATAGAGGAGAGGAGATTGTAGGATTTCAATTGAATGTGCCTTGTTTAGAAGTTCCTCTTTCGGAGGAATGGTTGGCCCTGAAAAGGGCCGTTGGATTGGATGGCCCTGAAAAGGGCCGTTGGAATGGTTGGCCCTGAAAAGGGCCGTTGGATTTCCTCTCACTCTTCCTGTAGTGGAATGAACATTGAAACAGGCAGCATGGTATAGTGGCTCGCCGACGGCCCCGGTGTTATCGGGATGTCTCGTCCAATGGTGCTGGGTGGAATTTGGGGCGGCTGCATCTCCTCTGCTTCTTCTTCTTCGTGTTCTCTTTGCCGTAATATACTTTCCAAGAAAGTGATAAAATCTTCTCCGTTGAGATTGCTGCTGCGGGGAGCAGCCGTCATGAGGCCATGAAGTTGGGCCCACTTGTCGATCGTCATATTGATGTTCTCTTCGGCCCAGGACTTCATGGCCTCCATCCAGTACATCTTCTCTTTTCTTGCCTTTTTCTCTCTCTTCGCTTTGGCTTTGGCTTTGGCTGCTCCCCGCGTGGTGGACATCTTGGCTACAACTCGCACTTTTTGCTGGTGGTGGTACATCTTTCCCTGTCAAAGTATGTGTTTGGAGTGACGCTATGCACGCTCCCGCTGGCTTTATACGAAAATACAGTAGTTTTTCATTGGTAGTTTGAATTACCGCCTACGGGTTTCATTGGTTCTTTTTAATGATGGCTGATTGGTTCTTTTCAAAGACATTTCATTGGCTCTAATTGGCGCCAAAATCTCAACTCCCACTCTTCCTGGGTTACGCCAGAATCTCTTCATTTTGCACGAAAATTCGTACTAGTCAATTCCCATGTTAAAATCATTGTGTGTGTGTATTAATAGCATCAGAGTGACACTGCATCGCTGATTGGTGGGTGTACCAAAAAAATGTTTACGCCGACGTCCGCACGACCACCCTTCCTGGGTTACGCTACAATCTCTTCATTTCGCACGAAATTTCGCACTAGTCAATTCGTATGTTAAATCATTGCATGTATTGAAATAACATTGGAGGTGTTGGCCCTGAGAAGGGCCGCGTGGCGTGCATGCATCATTATCATTATACTTATGATGAATATAGTTTATAGTCTCTAACTTACGCCAGAATCCCTTGATTTTGGTACATTCTCACACTGGCCAATTTCCATGTTAAATGATTGCGTGGAAAGTACCCAAATGTTTACGCCGACGTCCGCGCGACCACCCTTCCTGGGTTAATTTACAATCCTGAGATTTTTGCAGATTGGTAATATACTGATGAATAAGAATATAGAGGCGAGTATCTGTTCCTATGTTAAATGATTGCATGTATTGAAATAACATTGGAGGTTTGCCCCTGAGAAGAACCGCGTGATGCTCTAATTGGCGCCAAAATCTCAACTCCCCACTCTTCCTGGGTTACGCCAGAATCTCTTCATTTTGCACGAAAATTCGCACTAGCCAATTCCCATGTTAAAATCATTGTGATTGTGTATTAATAGCATCAGAGTCACACCGCATCGCTGATTGGTGGGTGTACCCAAATGTTTACGCCGACGTCCGCGCGACCACCCTTCCTGGGTTACGCCAGAATCTCTTCATTTTGCACGAAATTTCGCACTAGTCAATTCGTATGTTAAATCATTGCATGTATTGAAATAACATTGGAGGTTTTGGCCCTGAGAAGTATCCATGATATACAGTCTCTCTCACTTACGCCAGAATCCCCTTGATTTGGTACATTCTCCACACTAGCCAATTTCCATGTTAAATGAACGCGTGGAGAGTACCCCAATGTTTACGCCGACGTGTGCGCGCCACCACCCTTCCTGGGTTAATTTTACAATCCTGAGATTTTTTTGCAGATGAGTAATAATACTATAGAATATAGAGGTGAGTAGTCGTTCCTATGTTAAATCATTGCATGTATTGAAATAACATACATGTATGCTAGGCCTTGGAAAATGCCCAAAAGTGGATGAAGTACTATGTATAGGGTGCACAGAGGGCTAGAGTGTCAGTGTTCCCTGAGAAAGTCAACACACCACAACCTCCAGTATGGCACCTCGAAAAAACAAAAAAAGGGGTAGTCGATCGGAATCCACGTGGCGTACCACTGTCAACAAGGTGTTAACCGATTTATATTACAATCCTAGCAGTCCAGCCGCTTATAGCGCTGTGGCGGCGTTGGCTCGAGCTGCCCATTCGCAAGGCATTAATCGAACTGAAGTACGAGACTGGTTAAAAACGCAAGACACGTATAGTTTACATCGAGCAGCTCGACGACATTTTCGCCGTAACCGAGTGATCGTCGGAGGTGTAGACGCACAATGGCAAGCGGATTTGGTGGATATGAGTCGATTTGCTTCCCACAATGATGGCTATCGGTACATGTTGACCTGTATCGATATTTTATCGAAGTACGCCTGGGTACTACCCGTTCGTACCAAAACAGGAGAGAATTTGATACGGGCATTCCAGCAGATTTTCAAGACGGGCCGCAAACCCCTGTATTTGCAAACGGATGAAGGTACAGAATTTCTCAACCGACCCTTTCAAGCTTTTCTTAAGAAACAGAAAGTATTTTTCTTCCATACGTATAACGAGACCAAAGCCTCTGTGGTGGAACGATTCAATCGCACCTTCAAAGGGCGAATGTATAAGTATTTTACCGCCAAAAACACTCGACGCTACCTCGATGTACTACCGCAACTGGTGAAAGGGTACAATCGAGCCTATCATCGCAGTATCCAGCGAGCTCCCCTCGATGTGACAAAAGGCAACGAACATCAAGTGCGCCGTACGCTGTACCAGCAGCCATCATCATCATCATCATCATCATCATCATCACGCACGTCACCCCGTTACAAACGTGGAGATGTGGTACGCGTGAGTAAAGTGAAAGGACAATTTGAGAAAAGTTATTTGCCCAACTGGAGTGATGAGCACTTTGTCATTGTTCGCCATAAACCTCGACAGCCACACGTCTATCAACTGGAAGATTTACATGGCGAAACACTGCAAGGCACGTTTTATGAAGCCGAATTACAACCGGTGGTGAAAACACGGAAAGATTACTACACGGTGGAAAAGATTTTGGAAACGGAACGTCGACGGGGAATCCCCTATCATTTCGTCAAATGGCAAGGGTGGCCCAATTCGTTTAATTCCTGGGTATCCGGCCGTGACATGAAACGTCTATAAATTCTTCCGTACATCACCAGCTTCCCTCAGTGTAGATGGAGATACCATGGAGCGTGAACGTCTACCCTTAATGTTACAGACTCGAAAAGGCCAAGTCGGTACGCTGTTGTGTGCGATAGTGCTTCTGGGTACCTTATTTGGAGGTGTGTTCTACGATTTATCCTACCTGATATCCTGTTTTTCAACACTCAGTCGTCCAAGTGCTGCTCCACCGGTGCCTGAACGTCAAGTGCAACAACACCCCAACAGTACTACCACGATCACCAACCTCACCACGACGACGACTCGCCCTCCTACATCGCCGTTTTTTAAGCGTACTCCTCGACCTCACCGCCAGCCTGTCCCTCCTACCACACCGTTTTTTAAGCGTACACCTCCACCACCTGACCGTCAGCCTGCCGTATCAACCCCTGAGACCACGACGACGACGGAACCTATCATCACCACACTCAGCCCTACCACACCACCGTCTAAGCGTACTACTACTCGACCTCACCACCGCCATCAACCTACCGGCACCGTATCTACTCGCCGATTCGAACGTTTCCACTACACCACCATCACCCCTACACCTACCAACACGATTCACCTGGGTTCCGGTGAATCACGTTTACCACGACAACGGTACCCACAACGGTACCCATTGGACTACGATCCCCGGTGGGATCCACGGGAACGCTGGTGGGCTTCTAATCGGGAAGCGCAAATCACCAAATAAGAAGAAAGAAGAAAGAAGAAAGAAAGAAATATGGACCCTCGATGGCAGCATCCTTTCACGTGTCTCATCGCTGGACCGACAGCCTCGGGAAAAACACACTTCGTTCAACGCCTCATCGAACACAGGGCAGCCCTGATTTCACCGCCTGTAGCTGGTATCCTGTGGTGTTATGGCGCTTGGCAACCCGCGTACGAGGCACTGGCCCGTGTCCCGGGTCTCACCTTAGTGGAAGGCTTACCCCCTGAGGATACACCCCAAGACACGTTGGTAGTGGTGGACGATCTCATGACGGAAACGGACAGTCGAATCACCCGTCTCTTTACCAAAGGCAGCCATCATCGTCGGTTGAGTATTATCTACATCGTGCAGAATCTCTTCAGTAAGAACAAAGAGCACCGGAACATTAGTTTGAATGCTCAGTATGTGGTGTTATTCAAAAACCCCAGAGACGCCTCGCAAATTACCCATCTGGCCCAACAGATGTACCCTAAAAACACGGCTTTTGTACGAGAAGCCTTTGAAGATGCCACCCAACCCGCTCACGGCTATCTACTCATCGACTTGAAACAAGACACGCCCTCTACCCTTCGATTGCGTACTCACATTTTTCCCGACGAGATCCAGACGGTGTACACGCCCAAATAAAAAAAAAAAAAAAAAAAAAAATAAAAGAAGAAGACAAGCCACTCTAACCATCACTCATCATGTCGGCACGGCTACGCAGACACGCGCCCGCGCTCCGCGTACTCCGCAGCGCGCCACCGGAGGTGGGCCGGGCCCTGGTGCGCGGTGCGGAGCCCGAATTGGTACGGTGTTTGTGTGAAGTGGCCCATAATGTGTTAAAAGGCAATGTTCCCCTCAGTGCTGTACAGAAGGGGCACTTGCAACGGCACAAGGCAGGTCTCAGAACGTTAGTCAAGAAGACGGAGAGTTTGAAGAAAAAGAAACAGGTGTTACAGCGCGGTGGATTTCTCGGTGCACTCCTCGCTCCCTTAGCCGTGGGTGTACTGGGGCCATTACTCGGCTCTATCTTGGGAGGAGGAGGAGGAGGAGGACGCTAACATGGAACATACGAAAAAAATGATGCTGGTCGAACCGCGATTGTTACAGAGTTTACAATCGCCCTATCCCGTGCCGGCCACCGTGCAACAACTCCAATCTCTGGATGAAGAAATGAATAGTATACTGCAACAACGTGGCCTCTCCGATCACGAGAAAATTCAACGCTACCATCATACACTGAACCGGTACCAGACGT